>JBBPQV010000565.1:0-18465 GCA_038092675.1 Boletus rufocinnamomeus
ACGGCATGTATAGTTTTTTCACACTTGAATTATCATACAATTACCGGCAAGAAAGTAAGACCTGAGCCTCGGGTGGTGCTACATTGTGTTCAACCGAGTATTTCAACTAGCTGGTGAAATACCCAGTTGCATGAATCGCTACGAGCTTAGTATACTTATGACATCTCACCATTGCCAACCAAACATTGCCTGTAGATTCAGACCTCTAGTCAAGCTTCAAGTATGGTCTTCCATTAAATTCAACCATCTTGAGGGACTGGAGATATAGCCAATGGCAATTGCATGTTGCGGTCAAGCTCCTTGCCGTGGACCATCAGGGTCATGACTCCTGCCAATTGCCGGAGAATGCGTTCGGCCTTGTCTGTCATTGTGAACTCAAACTTGCCCACAAGTTCAAACAGAAATGCTTGGAGTTCCATGACGCTGTAGTTTGCCATCAGTGATACTGCTTGTTGCGTTGCAAATGATGGGACCGCATGCAGATCGCCATCCCAAGCACGCCCGAGTCCCACTGAGGAAGTTCAGTCTGATATTATAGAAAATATGTCAGTCAATATGTCTCGAAACGTGACGCGAAAAGGCACACAAGTTCGAGTATACGCCAATGCCAATTTCTTTTCGCCCACCGAACCGTCCAACCAGCGATCAGGATTGAACTCATGCGCATCCTTTCCCCAGAGGGTTTTATCACTGTGACACCACGCCCAGTTACACATCTGAAATGTAGTTATGTGACTGTAGAACATACCGGTTATATGCAGCAATGGATACTATGATTGGGTGCCTTTTGGAACAAGTACTTCATTAATCATATCTCCATATTCCGTGAGAATTGGCTCAGAAAGTGGAAGGATGTCATCTCGACAAGTCATTCGCAAGACGTGAGGTACCGCCGAGTGGAACCGTAATCCTTCCTGTGTTAGACAGGGATGGACGAGGTAAATTACAGCGGCGGATGCCAAGGGGATACCAATTAACTTGATCACAGCATTCAAGTAAGGCATGGCATCCAGATCTGCAACTGTGAGCTGTGGCGCGTGCGCTTGGATGGTGGCATCGGTCTTCCTTATCTCATCTCGTAGTCTAGATTGAACTTGGGGGTTCCATGCAAGCTCCAGTAATATCCAGCCAATAGAGTTTGCGGTGGTTTCTTGCCCCGTGAGTAGAAGCGTACTGTACACGTCATATTCATGAATGATGAGAGAAGGGAGGGAATCATTGATAAAACCCACCACAACTGCGCTAACAACTCCTCTTCCGTCAATTTGTTCTTCGCATCTGCACCCATGTTGGCCTTGACTGGGAGATAGTCAACCAGACAGACCAGTAATGAACAACATAAGGGAAATACACCGAGGAGGGTGAAGATATCCTGGTCACCCTTTCCTTGTAACAGGGCGTCTGCCTTCTCCCGTACTAATTCCTTTGCAACATCGGTGGCAGTTTTTTTCGCCTCGCGCGCGCGCGCTATCCGAGAATTTGAACTATGGTCAAAAATCCATTGGAGCATCCACACTGGAATATGCTTTGAAGCCAATTCTATGAAAATTTGCCTTGCTGGAAGCTGACCGAAAATCTCGCCACTGGGATGAGGACGAGGTTAGTACACGACAACCCTCGAATAATTACAAGGAAACCGACAAAAGACTCTCATACGTCTTTGCGAGAGGATGCGATTCGTCTCGGATGGTATCGAATTGGACGTGAAATGCGGCTATTATTAATAAGACGATGTGCAATCCAGACTTATCCTTCAGGAGGAAAAAAGCAATCATACCCTGACCAAGTCCATCCAATGTTCCGCGCGAGAGCCAAGGTCGAACGTTGAGGACGACACTCTGACCATTACTATTCCTAATGATTTCCAACCACTTCATACTTGGAGATTCAGCACAGTCCTTGAAGATCGGCAAGAATGCCCTGGACTCTTTCAGCCCAAATCCAGGAAGCATTACCTTCCTCTGTTGCTTGTGGTCCTCGCCTGTCATATGGTTATTCCAAACGGAAATTTGAAAGGATGAAAACTACCTTCAGCCCAGATAATTCCCCTCCCATGTAACATTCGCGAACTAACACGGAAATTGCGTGTCCTTGAATAATCGTATGCCGAGGTGTTCAAAATCTTCTGCAGAGCTTTCGGGTCTGTGACTAGGAGTTGATCCTCCTGAGATTTATTGAGATATAGTTGCGGGTGGTGCTAGTACGAAATAGCAGAGTGGGTGGACTTACTCCGAAGACACCCTTGAACCGAATGACGTTGCCGTATAGATTATGCCATCTGAAGTCCGCCTCACCAACCGGACGTTGGAATAGCTCAAGCAAGTTACCTAAACAGTATCAAGGATGTAACGGGCAGGCACAGAGAAAGGACCTTACCAAGGGTGAATGACGGTGACTTTGGGCCACGGATCATGGACAAAGACGGGCGAGCGAAACGTTTGAACAATACATACACCAGAATCAGAGCGGACAGCCCCACAGCTACAGAAGAAGAGATCATAATAGAGAGAAATTAGTCTGGACAAGCACCTTGCGAAGGGTGCCTTTATGAATGGCTCCATTAATTCCTGCAACTCTTATCCGGGAGCTTCGAAGTAAGATGCCAGACTAATCCCCACTGCCCTGTTTCGCATCGTTTCGGATGATATCGTATGGTGTCGCCTCGTTTCGTCCTGTCAGAGTCGATGTGGACGTCAGCGGGGCTTTTATTTCGACTTCCGGACGATGTAGACGGTTTTTGACCACACTAGTATTGACTGTGTCCAGTGTTGTCAGCCCGGCGCCACATCTCAGGCGCCACATCCTCAGCTTTAGCCTATTGTGAACAGGGTTTGGTTGAACCACAAGATGTTAAACCGACCAGCTTCCCCAGCATTTATATACCCGTCGGAGTAGTTGTTCTGTTCGCCGTAATCCGGGTCAGGCACGCGTGGTGAAAGCTCTGCAATTCTCATCTTTACGTACCTGCACCTTGTGAGGTTTCGGGGGTGGCTCAGCAACGCATGGATGCTCGGCGCTAGGGAAATTGACTCACAAATGTCCGTGTCGATGAGAGATGATGTGGTCTGTTGGACCATGTGTGCCGTTATCACATCCGACGTGATCGCCGACGAATCCGGGCTCAGTTAAGATGATCCGTGGTAGGTAGATTTTCACACGACTCTCAGATGGTTAGCCTAATCCTACTTCGCATCCGATTGGAACGGGATTCATGTCAGGAAGGTCCGACCGGGCCCGCGCTCACCATTACTGGACCCAGCGTGAGTCATGATAAACAGAACTCGTGTAACGTGGTGTATGGATTCAAGGTTACACATAACCATAAAACGTCAACGAGTATCCCAACAGGTCACACTGCGCTTGCTCCAAGTATGGCGAATTCGAAAGAGGCGCGTCGAAAATGCGGAGCGGCGCAACCGTTTGGGCGTTACTCGTTCCCAGAGGCCATGCTTGACCAGCGCCTTGGTCGTGTCGGCATACCCTCGCGCGGCCAGGTATGCAGACGGCCGACGACAGGTTTGGATCGAACGCCCTCGCGAACGCGGGCCAGGCGTCCACGACAACTTGCGACGAAATGAGGTCATTCCAGTCGCGGAAGGGAAGCGCAGATTGTCCCAAGGTGCCAAAACATGTATTAGAGTTCACCAGAGTGGGAGCTGGCGGATTCTTCAAGCGAAACATGGATAATAGCTTACCCTTTGCCAAACAAAGCAGCAATCCGGTCGAAGTCAAAGCATTGAAAACACACGATTGCCCGGCTTTCCATACTCATACATTCACAAATTTTACCCTCTGCCATACGTCAGCGCTCATATTCATCCACCGGACGGTTTTTTTCCTTCGTCAAAACTCCACGAGGAAGGTTGGTCACGGTCCCGAGGCGTTCGGCATATTGGAGGGTGGCGCAGGCGGGTTTACCGATCCGTAGCCTGTGAGGCTGTCCGATAGACACCAAAAATTAACGCCGGCATACACATATATAGCCTTTCCTACCATGCCAACAACTTCCCCGTCTTCATCATGTCGACCTCCCGTGCCTTATTCCTCAATGAAAAATACGGTGCGTTTGAAGTAGGCATCAAAGCCCTGCCTACTCCGGGTCCGGGAGAGATCCTCGTCAAGGAGGTTGCTGTGGGACTGAACCCTGCAGACTGGAAGATTCAAGCTTACGGCGTCTTCGTATCGGACTACCCCGCTATTTTGGGCAGTGAGGCTGCTGGGGAAGTCGAGGCTGTGGGGGAGGGTGTGACACAGTTCAAAAAAGGCGATAAAGTGTACGCCGGTTGCAAGGAATTCTGATGTGGTTTGAAATATTGATGTCTTTATTTCTGACCTTTGTTTAGATTTCACCCAGCTAGCTTCGGAGGTGGCCATTATGCGGCTTTCCAGGAGTATGTCCTAGTACCCGCTGAGATCGTTGCCAAGGTGCGATAGATGTTCCTCTTATTGTAAATGATAACAGAATCTATATCGTTTACAGATCCCAGCCAACATCACTTTTGACCAAGCTGCTTCACTCCCGCTCTGTGTTATTACTACAGTCATCCCCCTCTACTCTCCTTCTCCCGTTGGAGTCGGCTTGAAGGCACCTTGGGATGGTGGCCGGGACCAGTCTGCAGGACAGCCAGCCCTGATCTTTGGAGGTGCAAGCTCCGTCGGACAATACGGTGCGTCACAACCCCGCCAGCTAGCTCTCACACTCACGCTCGCTATGCGATATCCTACGGATCCCCGACATGATCCATCGTTATTTTCAACTAGCCATCCAATTCGCCAGACTCTCCGGGTTCTCTCCGATTATAACTACCGCGTCGTTGCGAAACACCGACCTCCTCCAATCTCTCGGCGCGACCCACGTCATTGACCGCAACATCTCCCCGTCTTCCTTTGCCTCTGAAATCGCGAGCGTCACCACAAAGCCGATCCCTCTGGTATTTGATACAGTCGCACAAGCGGATACTCAGCAACTCGGATACGACATCCTCGCAGAAGGGGGACACATCATTCTTGTCCTGCAGCCTTCGATCAAGGAGGTAGCCGGAAGCACCAAGAAAGTATTGGGCGTGTTCGGAAATGTGCAAGTGCCCGTCAATAGGGCGATCGGTCACGCATTGGCACAGAACTTGCCAGCATTGCTGGAGGCTGGCGACATTATTGTGCGTACTTTTTTGTATCAGTCGCATATCGACGTTGAATCACTCACTCGTACTGCTATCAGCCTAACCAAGTCGAGGTCGTATCAGGTGGATTGGATGGAGTCGCTCCAGGGCTCGACAGACTGAAGAACAACCTCGTTAGTGCGAAGAAGCTGATCGTCCATCCTGGAGAGACAGTTTAATCAAAGACGGTCGGCTGTAGTAGATATCCGTCTCTATCGTATCATTATTCCAAGTATTCGGTGTTTCTCAGTCTGTACTGGATTATAGCAGAGGTATCATGTTAAGTAACAAGGATGAATTGAATTCTAGATGCTAATGTGTGATATTATTTGGATGGATATTTGGAGACGTTTATAATCCTGTCCGTCGTGCCCTTCCCTGGTCATCCTTTGCTCTTTGACCGTTCCGTCTCTCAACAAAAATTGTCTGTTGTGTCCTTTCCCCACGGACAATCCGTCAATAGGAAAAAAAGGACCATGTAATTACTGTTGTTCGTTATTCTCGTTCGCTGTTGACCTCTGCTGCTTTAGGTTCGTCGATAAGAGTCCCATTATGACATTCCTCACGGTGTGGATGAGTACCCGCTGTATTATGATCTGTTATATCACCCACAATATCACCTTCCACGTTTTGAAACTGCATTGAATTTCTGCAAATGGTTATCGGACACGTTGACTATTCACACTCGAACATGTTTGCGTACCACCGAAATCTGAATTCTTGGCCCTGTATCATATTTGTGATGTGATGACCATAGTATTGTGTATGACAGTGTATCTGAAGGAGTCGGGGACTGGCGCTTGCGCCGCTACGATCCATTGCATTCTTATTGCCATTTTCGAAAGCTACCCTACTGCAGACCGAAGTTCCGATTCGGTCGAGCACGACCTTCGCGCTTGCCGTGGTGAATTACCAACCGGGAAAGCAAAGGAAACAGTTTCATGCATATGCACACCACGTGGCTCACTCTTGGAGAGGATAGGTCGTCGAGCAGGGAAGGTCTTTTTGCCTGAAACGAGTCCTGTCCATGTTCTGAACCTCTACTTTCGTCTAGAGAGCCTGGTATCGTCTAGCTTGCTTACGTCCTCCTAAATATATAACTTCACTCAGTTAAGTTGACACGTCTTACCTGTCTGCACTTTCTGAGGTTGGCGAGAACTGCGGTTCATTGTCATGTTCTTCTATTCTGTCCCTCCTACCACGACGGTGTGGGTGGTTCAATTGCGAACCATCCTACATAGTTGGTGGACTGCCGCGGAAAGCGGGAAGAGGGTGAGGCCAAGTGCTAAGTCACACTAAACTGCGGAAATGATTCGAGTGAGAAAGCGCAACGATGAAACTCGTGCAAAACGCACGTCGAAGACCTGTCGTACGTTTGGCAGGCAAGGCAAAGTCGTTTTGCGGTGCGTGTGACACCGGAATAGCAAGAAGCCAAAACGAATAGTAGTCCGAGTCTGACGGATCCGTGAATGGTTTCAGAATACTCATATCCGGGGACGGTTCCTGTGCCCGTCAGTCAGGAATGAGTATCGTCGTAAGACCAGCGAAGTCCTCACTTGTTTATGAAATTTGGCCCCTCAACTAGGAACACGCTGTACCGCAATCTTTCGGTCGCGTCCCCAAGAATCCAGATGTCGTGAATCCACCTCAACTGATTTTCCCGTCTCCGAATCCCAACAGTAAATACGATGATCCATGGACCGGGAGAAAAGCTTTCCCAGTCAAGCAACCAGGTGGTGCACTAACCAGCAAATTCGTATCCAGTAATGGGACCGAGAAGGACACCACCCGTCTCCATATCAAACACTCGGGTAACATGGTCGTCCAAAACCGCGCAGGGGGGTTTCTTCCTATCGGGGGAAAAGCGCACTGGTGACACCTTGCTGCCCGTTTCAACCGAGTGCCCACCCAGATTCAACTCCCGGATCTCCACGCTCCACCGTGTGACCACCGCGATAAGTTGATGGGCTGGGGGGCAGCAATGAAGGTCAGATCATTGGAGGGGTCCATTCTTCACGGAGCGCTTGCGTGCTTACTTCCCATACCCCAGGCCTGACCTTCTCATCCTTGCCTCCACCTATTATTCTCGTTTCATCATTTGTAACTGGGGCAAAGTCATTGACCTCGTTGTCGTGTTTCATCGATATGTGTTCGCCGTTCTGTATGCTCAATATCCAGAAAACGTTAGACGAACAGGCCACAAAATCGTTTTCTGCCGGGCGGGAATCGTGTTTTCGGCGCAATGAAGTCGTTGTCTCGATTCTCCAGGTATAATCAGTATTGGCGTGACAGGGTAGTGATCGGCAATGATTTTGAGAGCCGTGGAAAAACTGATGGTTGATCTGACAGGGCGTGGATTTGAGGTTGTCAGAATTGGCGCGACGTCGGCTTCGTGCGGGTTTGATGTTGAAGTTTTGCCGAGATTCTAAGTGGCGTTCACTGGCACCCCAGATTCCAAGTGTTTGAAATAAACCTCTACTTCACCGTGTGACCACCGATGCTCCTTGAAACTGCATCAGCTTGCTGAATATTGTACTTCAAGCTCAAATTCCCAAGGCTGCCAACACTTCCGACTGGCACACGCCTGAGTGTCGCAGAACTTTCGATAGTGTCGTAGCAACGGCTTGTGCAGGCTTTTCAGACTTGAACTATCATACAATTCCCAGGATGAGGTTATGACCGGAGCGTCGAACGGTACTACATCGCGTTCAGCACGATGCGAAATCCCCAGTTACATTGATCACTTTATAGGGATAGAAAAAACCTTTCTTACGAGTCTATAGCATTGTCAACTGAACATTGCAACATTGTAGACCTCTTGTCAGGTATGTTCTTCCATTAGACTTAACCATCCTGAGGGGCTAGAGATATAGCCAGTGGCAACTGCATGCCGCGGTCAAGTTCGCCGTCAACCATCGGGGTCGTAAATAGCGCCGGCTGCGGAAGGATGCGTTCGGCCTTGTCTGTCATTGCGAACTCAAACTTGCCAACAAGTTCAAACAGGAATGCTTGGAGCTCCATGACGCTGTAGTTTGCCATCAGTGATACTCTTTCTTATGTAACAAAGCATGAGACCGCACGCAGAGCGCCATCCTAAGCACGCCCGAGTCCCGCTGAGGAAGGTCAATCTGTTATTATAGAAAGTACGTCGGTCAATATGTATGTCTCGAAACGCGGCGCGAAAAGGCACACAAGTTCGAGTATACGCCAAGGCCAGATTTCTTTTCATTCATCGCGCCGTTCAACCAACGATCGGGATTGAACTCATGCGCATCCATTCCCCATAGGTCTTTATCACTGCGATACCACGTCCAGTTACCCATCTGAAATGTGGTTATGTGACTATAGAACGTACCGATTATATGCAGTAATGGATACTACAATTTCGGTTCCTTTTGGGACAAGTATTTCATTGATCATATCTCCATATTCCGTGAGAATTGGCTTAGAAAGTGGAAGGATGTCATCTCGACAAGCCATTCGCAAGACGTGAGGTACCACCGAGTGGAACCGTAATCCTTCCTGTGTTAGAGAGCGATGGACGAGGTGAATTAAGGCTGCGCATGCCAAGGGGACACCAGTTACCTTGATCACAGCATTCAAGTAAGGCATAGCATCCAAATCTGCGACTGTGAGCTGTGGATCGCCGCGTGCTCGGATGATCGCTTCGGTCTTCCTTATCTCATCTCGTAGTCTAGATTGAACTTTAGGGTTCCGTGCAAGCTCCAATATGATCCAGGTAATGGAGTTTGAGGTAGTTTCATGTCCCGCCATTAGAAGCGTACTGTCACGTAATATGCATGACCTTGAATGATGAGAGAAGGGAGAAAATCAGCGATAAAACCCACCGCATCTGCGCTAACAACTCTTCTTCGGTCAATTTATATTTCGCATCTGCATCCATGTTGGCCTTGACTAAGAGATAGTCAACCAGGCAGACCAGTAATGAAGAACATGAAGATGGCGTACCGAGGAGGGTGAAGATATCCCGGTTACCCTTTCCTTGTAACAGGGCGTCTGCCTTCTCCCGTACTAATTCCTTTGCAACATCGGTGACCGCTTTTTTTACATCACGCGCGCGTGCGAGCCGAGAATTTGAACCATGATCAGTAATCCATTGGAGTATCCACGTTGGAATATGCTTTGAAGTTTCTTGTATGAAAATTCGCTTTGCCGAAGGCAGACCGAAAATGTCACCACTGGGATGATGTTAGGATCGTGTTACACGACGACCCTGGTGAAATTACAAGGAAACTCACAAATAGTTTTCATACTTCTTTGCAAGGGGATGTGAATCGTCTCGGATGGTATTGAACTGGACATTGAATGCGGCTATCAAGATGTTGTGCAGTCCAGACTTATCCTTTAGGAAGAAGAAAAACAATCATACCCTGTCCGATTGCATCTAACGCTCCACGCGAGAGCCAAGCTCGAATGTTCAGGACGATACTGTGACCATCACTATTCAACCCGATAATTTCCAACCATTTTGTGCTTAGAGCTTCAGCGCATTCCTTGAAGATAGGCAAGAGTGCCCTGGACTCCTTCAGCCCAAATCCGGGCACCATTACCTTCCTCTGTCTCTTGTGGTCCTCACCTATCATGTGGTTATTCCAAATGAAACTTCGAAAGGAGGAAAACTACCATCGGCCCAGACAATCCCGGTCCCATTTATCATTCGCGAAATAACACGGCGATAGGGTAGCCTCAAATAATCGTATGCCGACGTGTTCAAAATCTTCTGCAGAGCTTTTGGGTCTGTGACTAGGAGTTGATCCTCCTGAGATTTATTGAGATATAGTGTGGATGGTACTAGTACGAAATAGCAGAGTGGGTGGACTTACTCCGAAGACACCCTTGAACCGAATGACATTGCCGTACAGACTATGCCATCTGAAGTCTGCTTCACCGACTGGACGTTGGAATAGCTCGAGCAAGTTACCTAAACAGTGTCAAGGATGTAACGTGCAGGCGCGGAGGAGGACCCTACCAAGGATGAATGACGGTGACTTGGGACCACGAATCATGGACAAAGACGGGCGAGTCAAACGCTTGAGCAACACATACACAAGAATCAGGGCAGTCAGCCCCGCAGGTACAGAAGAAGAGATCATAATCGAGAGCGGTTAGTACGGACAAGCACCTTGCGATGGGGGCCTTTATAAGTGGCTCCTTTTATCACAGTAGCCAGACCAATTCCCACTGTGTCGTTTCGTATGATATCGTACAGTTTCGCCTCGTTTCGTCTCGTCAGAGTCGATGTGTAGTCAACCGACGTCAGCGGGGCTTGGATTTCGACTTCCGGATGATGTAGACGCCGTTCCAGCACACTAGCATTTACCGTGCCAGTGTTGCCAGCTCATCTCAGGCGCTACGTCCGGAGGCTTTACCCACTTTTAGACAGGGTTTTGTTGAACCACAGGATTCCAAACCGATCGGCTTCGTCACAGTTTATATACCCGAAGTAGTCGTCATTGTTCGTCATAATCCGGGTCAGGCCCACGTGGTGAAAACTCTGCCATTGTCATCTTTACCTGCACCCTGTGAGGTTTCGGGGGTGGTTCAACAACGCATGCATGCCCGGCGCTGTGGGAATTGACTCACAAATATCCGCATTGATAGAGATGATGCGACGACTATCGGGCTGTTTGACCGTGTATGTCGCATAATGTGCACGTGCAACCCAACGAATTCCTCGGGAAGCCAACCTTGGTAGCCCCACGACAAGAAATATTCATGCAACCTACACAATCGAGCATCAGGTGAAAAAGGCTGCAGTTGTGCGAACCAGTTAAATTGCTTGCCAAGATATCCTCCAAACACATAGGGTATCATCTGGCACTGGACAGACATTCAAGACTTTGAGGCGTTAATCATTTGGCTGTTTTGGTGGTGGGAGCAGGTCGGTCCCGGTCTCGCAAACGAGTTTCGTCATGTTGAACGGTTGAACGGTAACCGTTAGCACGGATTTTTGCGTTCCACGATACCGAATCCACTATGATCGGCCCCCCCTCCCCCCTCGCCCGACCCTCGCCTGTCCATCGCATTGGCAATTGAGATCACTTGTGTGAATACTCAGCCACTGGCAAGAGCGAGTACGCTGTATTCGTCGGAGCAGGTCACCGTGAGTAGTTGAAGTATTCGGACACGGCCGCAGCGAGGAGTGGACCTTGGTCTGGGGCTGCCATAACGAGAAATTTAGCGACCTCGAGCGAAGCTTGGCCCAGGGTCGCGCTTCGCGCTGCACCAGGAAAACGGGCAGAGCCATAACGGGAGTGGCGCCGATGGCAGCGGTAGCAGTGGCTTAGTCAGCCCGGTAGAAGGCGTAGCTAACTCTTACCATCAGAGTCGTCAGCGACTCACCGTCACACTTCACCCTAGTTCAGCGCTCCCTAGGTGGCAGCGCCACTGACGGAAACCCTCTGATCGACAACTGGCAAGTTGTCTCGCCCACCTCGCATTCTCCCGGGTTCCGGAGAATTCTAGGCCTCCTGTGATCGACCTGCGAGGCGGTTAGTTCCCACCCGCCCTCGCAGCTCACCACAGTCCTAGATCACTTCGGAGCCAGACAGCGCTCGGCCGCGCTCAGGCCGCCCACTTTCCCGTCTCGTATATCACCGGTCTCGTCTCTCTACCATAGCATTCAATTTGTTGTACATACGTCACAAATCCAGTTCCTCCCCCTCTTCTCCCCAGCCACTGGCTCCCGAGCGACTACCAAAGAAAGGGAATAATATCTAAGTATGTACAAGCGTAGGTATGATTTTCCACAAGAGATGTTCTTCCATTGCTTTAACCGTCCTGAGGGGCTAGGGATATAGCCAATGGCAACTGAATGCCGCCGTCAAGTTCGCCGTCAACCATCGGGGTCATAAAGAACGCCAACTGCCGGAGAATGCGTTCGGCCTTGTCTGTCATTGTGAACTCAAACTTGCCAACAAGTTCAAACAGGAATGCTTGGAGCTCCATGACGCTGTAGTTTGCCATCAGTGATACTCCTTCCTACATAACAAAGGATGGGACCGCACACAAACCGCCATCCTAAGCACGCCCGAGTCCCACTGAGGAAGGTCAATCTGTTATTATAGAAGGTATGTCGGTCACTGTCTCGAAAACGCGACGCGAAAGGGCATACAAGTTCGCGTACACGCCAATACCAGCTGATTTCTTTTTGTTCACTGTGCCGTCCAACCAGCGATCGGGATTAAACTCATGCGCGTCCTCTCCCCATAGGTCTTTATCACTGCGACACCACGTCCAGTTACTCATCTGAAATGTGGTCGTGTGACCGTAGAACATACCGATTATATGCAGCAATAGATACTAGAATTTCGGTTCCTTTGGGAACAAGTACTTCATTGATCGTATCTCCATATTCCGTGAGAATTGGCTTAGAAAGTGGAAGGATGTCATCTCGACAAGCCATTCGCCAGACGTGAGGTACCACCGAGTGGAACCGTAATCCTTCCTGCGTTAGAGAGCGACAGACAAGGTGAATTAAACTAGCGCATGCTAAGGGGACACCAGTTACCTTGATCACAGCATTCAGGTGAGGCATAGCATCCAGATCTGTGACTGTGAGCTGCGGATCCCCGCGTGCTTGGATGGTGGCTTCAGTCTTCCTTATCTCATCTCGTAGTCTAGATTGAACTTTAGGGTTCCGTGCAAGCTCCAGTAAGATCCAGGCAATAGAATTTGCGGTACTTTCATGCCCCGCGACTAGAAGGGTACTGTACAGTGTCGTCATATTCATGATGTTGAATAATGAGAGGAGAGAATCATCGGTAAAACCCACCGCATCTGCGCTAACATCTCCTCTTCGGTCAATTTGTTCTTCACATTTGCATCCATGTTGGCCTTGACTGCGAGATAGTCAACCGGACAGACCAGTAATGAGCAACACAAGGTTAACACACCGAGGAGGGTGAAGATATCCCGGTTACCCTTTCCTTGTAACAGGGCGTCTGCCTTCTCCCGTACTAATTCCTTTGCAACGTCGGTGGCCGTTTTTCTTACCTCAAGCGCGCGTACTATCCGAGAATTTGAACTATGATAAAAAAGCCATTCGAATATCCACGCTGGAATATACTTTGAAGCCGCTTTTATGAAAATCGGCTTTGCTGAAGGCAGACCGAAAACATTGCCACTGGGATGGGGATCAGGTTACGCGACAATCCTGGAAGAATTACAAGGAAACTGACAGAAAACTTTTATATGCCTTTGCGACAGCATGTGAATCATCTCGGATGGTATCGAATTGGACATCAAATGCGGCTATTATTAATAAGATGATGCGCAATTCAGACTTATCCTTTAGGATAAAGAAATAAAAAATCATACCCTGACCGATTGCATCTAGTGTTGCACGCGAGAGCCAAGCTTGACTGTTGACAACAACGCTCCGACCGTTACTATTCCTGATGGTTTCCAACCACTTCATACTTAGAGATTCAGCGCAGTCCTTGAAGATTGGTAGGAATGCCTTGGACTCTTTCAGCCCAAATCCAGGAAGCATTACATTCCTCTGTCGCTTGTGGTCCTCACCTATAATGCGGTTATTCCAAATGAAAATTTGAAAGGATGACAACTACCATTAGCCCAGATAATTCCCCTCCCATTTAACAGTCGCAAAATAAGACGGAGATTGGGTGGCAGCGAATAATCGTATGCCGACGTGTTCAAAATCTTCTGCAAAGCTTTTGGGTCTGCGACTAGGAGTTGATCCTCCTAAGGTTTATTGAGATATAGTTGTGGATGGTACTAAGTACGAAACAGCAGAGTAGTGGACGTACTCCGAAGCCACCATTGAACCGAATGACGTTACCATACAGACTATGCCATCTGAAGTCTGCTTCACCGACTGGACGTTGGAATAGCTCGAGTAAGTTGCCTAAACAGTGTCAAAGATGTAATGTGCAGGCGCGGAGAAAGGACCCTACCAAGGATGAATGACGGTGACTTGGGACCACGAATCATGGACAAAGACAGGCGAGTGAAACGCTTGAGCAATACATACACAAGAATCAGGGCGGTCAGCCCTGCAGGTACAGAAGAAGGGATCATAATCGAGAGAAATTAGTATGGACAAGCACCTTGCAATGGGGGCCTTTATAAGTGGCTCCTTTTATCACGGCAACCAGACCAATTCCCACTGTATCGTTTCGTATGATAGCATACGGTTTCGCCTTATTTCGTCTCGTCAGATCGATGTGTAGTAAACCGACGTCACGTTTGGATTTCGACTTCCATCTTGATGTAGACGTCGTGCCGCCTCATCTCAGGCACCACGTCCAGAGGCTTTGGCACCTTTTAACCACGATTTTGTTGAACCACAAGATGCCAAACGGACCAGTGGCGCCGGGGTTTATATACCCGAAGTGGTTGTCTCTGTTCGTCGTAATCCGGATTAGCCATGCGTGGTGAAAATTTCTGCGACTGTCATCTTTACATGTACCCTGTGAAGTTTCAGGGGTGGCTCAGCAACGCTTGCGTGCTCGGCATTGGGGAAATTGACTCACGAATGTCCGTATCGATGGAGATGATGCGAAGACCGTCGGGCTATTTGACCGTGTATACCGCGTAAAGTGTGGTGCAACTCGATGAATTCCTCGGGAAGCCAATCTTCATAACTCCACATGGACGAGATATGTTCATACAACCTACATGATCAAGCACCAGGTGAAAAAGGCTGCGGTTGTGCGAACCAGTTTAAACTACTTTCCAAGATGTCCTCCAAACACATAGGGTATCATCTGGAACTGGAACTATTGAAATGACCATCAACCCAGGTGGTGCAGTAGGAAAGAACGGCATGGCGCGCATAACTACCGTGGTAGCCCAACAGTCGCATATATGGAAGTGGGCACAAGGAACACTTTCAATAAGTCATAAGCGAGAACCTGTCAAATGTTCATGTTTCAATCTCATTCGTTGGCCCTTTGCAGTGTCTACTTGCCTCTGCGTACTCGACGTAAGCCCTGGGACGTCACTGGCAGTTGCATCGGAGTCCTGCCCTATAAACACCAAGGTGATGCACCTGCAGTATGGATTGTCCTTATCGTGCGCCGTCAAGTCACCCGTGAATATCAGGGAGCTGACCCCCATCTCTTCAGTTCCGGTGAGCGGCGGAATAGCCTGCATGGCAGAGAGGACCAAGAGAAGTTGCCGTGCAGTCGCCGCCGTGGCCCTGGCATCCTTGGTAAGATGCTTGCTTCGACATTCCATTTCTTACAGTTCAGATCATTCTGAAAAAAGAGAGACAGGTCAGAACTGACGCTGTTTTGCGACGGAGTGGCTGCTACCAAACCAAGACCGAGTAAAAAGAGCGCTCCTTGAGACAACATGTCCCCGCGAGCAGTGGGAGGGCCAGGATAGGTCTGTGGTCACGAGCGTCGACTTGACGACTGTATTATCATATTTCTCCGCGGTGCATGCAGTCCACGGAGAATCTCAACCCGTCGCAGATCTTGTGACTCCAGATGTCGAGTTCATAGGCCCGCGCCAGACTCGCGAAAATAGAGAGTCGCCGTTCGACTCCAATAATGCACCGCGCACCGTGGGAGGATGACGTAATGCCTCAGGATGCGGGGTAATGGTTGTTGCCAGTGATCCCAGGAAACAGCCTTTCGGGGTGCAGACGCTAGGAACGAGGAGCCAAATACGGGGATAAGGACAGGAAGGCGATTTTAAAGCTACTTGAAATTATGACCGGAGCGTGGGGCAGTACTACATTGTATTCGGCACGATGTGAGATCCTCAGTTACATTGATCGCTTTATAGGGATAGAACAAACCCTTGCCACGAGTCTACACCTATGATGTCAGACCATTGTCTGCTGAACATCGCTACAGTGTAGATCTCTCGTCAGGATGTTCTTCCATTAAGTTCAACCATCCTGAGGCGCTAGAGATATAGCCAGTGGCAACTGGGTGCCGCGGTCAAGTTCGCCGTCAACCATCGGAGTCATAACTAGCGCCAACTGGCGGCGAATGCGTTCGGCCTTGTCTGTCATTGCGAATTCAAACTTGCCCACAAGTTCAAACAGGAATGCTTGGAGCTCCATGACGCTGTATTTTGCCATCAGTAATACTCCTTGTTATGTAACAGGGGATGGGACCGCACGCAAATCGCCATCCTATGCACGCCCGAGTCCCACTGAGGAAGGTCAATCTGTTATTATAGAAAGTATGTCGGTCAATATGTATGTCTCGAAACGCGGCGCGAAAAGGCACACAAGTTCGAGTATACGCCAATGCCATATTTCTTTTCATTCACCGTGCCGTTCAACCAGCGATCGGGATTGAATTCATGCGCATCCTCTCCCCACAGGTCTTCATCACTGTGACGCCACGCCCAATTATCCATCTGAAATGTGGTTATGTGACTGTAGGACATACCGATTATACGCAGAAATAGATACTAGAATTTCAGTCCCTTTGGGAACAAGTACTTCATTGATCATATCTCCATATTCCGTGAGAATTGGCTTGGAAAGTGGAAGGATATCATCTTGACAAGCCGCACGCCAGACGTGAGGTCCCACCGAGTGGAACCGTAATCCTTCCTGTGTTAGACATGGATGAACGAGGTGAATTAAAGCGGCGGATGCCAAGGGGACACCAGTTACCTTGATCACAGCATTCAAGTAAGGCATAGCATCAAGATCTGCGACTGTGAGCTGCGGATCACCGCGTGCACGGATGGTGGCTTCGGTCTTCCTTATCTCATCTCGTAGACCAGATTGAACTTTAGGGTTCCGTGCAAGCTCCAGTAAGATCCAGGCAACAGAGTTTGCGGTAGTTTCATGCCCCGCGATTAGAAGCGAACTGTACATTGAATAATGAGAAAAGGGAGAGAATCAACGACGAAACCCACCGCATCTGTGCTAATAACTCTTCTTCGGTCAATTTGTTCTTCGCTTCTGCATCCATGTTGGCCTTGACTAAGAGATAGTCAACCAGACTGACCAGTAACGAGCAACATAAGGGCAACACACCGAGGAGGGTGAAGATATCACGGTTACCCTTTCCTTGTAACAGGGCGTCTGCCTTCTCCCGTACTAATTCCTTTGCAACATCGGTGACCGCTTTTTTTACATCACGCGCGCGTGCAAGTCGAGAATTTGAGCCATAGTCAGTAATCCATTGGAGTATCCACATTGGAATATGCTTTGAAGCCACTTGTATGAAAATTTCCTTTGTTGAAGGCAGACCGAAAACGTCGCGACTGGGATGAGGATGAGGTTACGCGACAATCCTGGTGAAATTACAAGGAAACTCACAAATAGTTTTCATACTTCTTTGCGAGGGGATGTGAATCGTCTCGGATGGTATTGAATTGGACATCAAATGCGGCTATCAAGATGACGTGCAGTTCAGACTTGTCCTTTAGGCAGAAAAAAAACAATCATACCTTGACCGATTGCATCTAATGCTCCACGCGAGAGCCAAGCTCGAACGTTCAGGATGACACTCTGACCATCACTATTCCCGGTGGTTTCCAACCACTTTGTGCTTAGAGATTCAGCGCACTCTTTGAAAATCGGCAAGAATGCCCTGCACTCTTTCAGCCCAAATCCGGGAATCATGATCTTCTTATGACGCTTGTGGTCCTCACCTATCATGCGGTTATTCCAGGCAAGAATTCGAAAGGATGAAAACTACCATCAGCCCAGACAATCCCGGTCCCATTTAACATTCGCGAAATAACACGGCGATTGGGTAGCCTCAAATAATCATACGCAGACGTGTTCAAAATCTTCTGCAGAGCTTTCGGGTCTGTGACCAGGAGTTGATCCTCCTGAGATTTATTGAGATATAGTTGTGGATGGTACTAGTACGAAATAGCAGAGTGGGTGGACTTACTCCGAAGACACCCTTGAACCGAATGACGTTGCCATACAGACTATGCCATCTGAAGTCTGCTTCACCGACTGGACGCTGGAGTAGCTCGAGCATGTTACCTAAACAGTGTCAAGGATGTAACGTGCAGGCGTGGAGAAAGGACCTTACCAAAGATGAATGACGGTGACTTGGGGCCACGAACCATGGACAAAGACGGGCGAGTCAAACGCTTGAACAATACGGATACAAGAATCAGGGCGGTCAGCCCCACAGCTACAGAAGAAGAGATCATAATCGAGAGAAAATACTATGGACAAGCACCTTGCGAAGGGTGCCTTTACGAATGGCTCCATTAATTCCTGCAACTCTTATCCGGGAGCTTCGAAGTAAGATGCCAGACTAATCCCCACTGCCCTGTTTCGCATCGTTTCGGATGATATCGTATGGTGTCGCCTCGTTTCGTC
>JBBPQV010000566.1:0-18438 GCA_038092675.1 Boletus rufocinnamomeus
CCCGAAATTTATGCCTTCGCTCGACTACACTCTAGTTGCATCCCCTACGGCCCACTCCTGCTAGCCACTTCGAGGGGTCTTCCTTAGGAGCGGAAAGGCGACATCCCCAACGCCGTGTCCACGCCATTGTTCGCAGACGCTTCTATCTGCATCTCCTCCACTATCCTTGCCGAACTCCGCCCCCGTCAAAATGGACCCACCCACCGGTCTGTTCCCAATCACCCGCGCGGGAAAGGTCGTCCGAGACCTCAACCGTCGCCCTAGATCGCTTCCTCTGACATCTCGGGCATCTCTATTCCAGGCACCTTGACGACTTGACGGTACAGTCGACCGTTATCCAGCAACAAAGGGTGGTTGCGTGTGAAATCAATACATTCGTTTGTGTGGTTACTCCCTTCACAACCGTGTCTAGCTCCACTCACATTTGGGTCAGGTGGGAATTTACTGTTTACGCGACCTGTGCAAGCCGGTGAGGGTCGAGTATCGTGGTTTTGCTCCCCATCTCACAAAGGGTCCGCCTGGACAAACAGCCATGTCAGTCAAGCGCAGGCTCTGGCCCTGCTTACGTCGCTTGCCTGTTGTTCGTCTATCCTTCGTTCCCTCAGCCAGGAGGGTCACCAGTGACACGGCTTCCGAGGTCGCCATGTACATTAACCGCCACGTTTCGTGTTGTCGGGTCGGGTGCATCAGGCTAGGGTTGAGGTGTTCGTATCCCATCAGTCTAGGTCAAGGACACCAACAATTGGGTAGACGGAGTGGTTGGATTGCAGCAGACGGGTGGGGTCGCTCCCCACCAATTTCCTAGTTCATTCTTGTGCCCATGCGCGTTGGTTCCCAGCGTTGTTTTGACTGTAACTCACCCATTCCATCGTGACATGCAATTACGCACGAGCGCGGTTTCCCCCTTTTGAGCACTATGTGCAATCTATACACTGCATCACATTGATAACCCCCCACTCCTGTTTGTCGTCGCGCCTTCAAATCCATCTCGAATGTCCATTATCGCTGCATATCCCAGCAGTATCCATTCATTCTCCTGCGTCGGTCCGTTGCGCCTCCCCAGTGGCGTGCCGTGCACCATCTTTTGGCAGATCTCTGACAACGAATGGCTCTCATTCTATGTTGTTGGAAAACCCAGCGGTGATTCCGTATTCCGCATCGTTTGTGACAGCTCAACTGGACGAATATGTTCTCTTTTTCTCTTTTAGTACACCCCTCAACACAATCCATTGCGCCGTCTATACGGAAGAGGTTGGTCGTGATGTGCAGCGTAAGGTCATGATTGTCTCAATAATCTGTCATCCAGACTTTGACCTTCTCGGCCCCATGCTAGAACTGAAGCAATCACGCCAGACTCCTGACCCGGACGTGCTTCTGATTCCGGTATCTATCTGACCTTCAGCTTTCCACAGCTTGCAACATTGCTTTTATTATCAAAGAATGTGGGCCTACTCAACGATGACGATCCCTGACATCCTTAATGGGACATTCCACAACGTCGACAGAGGTATATCTCGCCTCCGTAAGGAACCCGATGGAAAAATTCACTCGGGCTGCACATCTCTGACTGAGTTTTTACGTACAGTATCGAAGATGCAGACGGCCGACAGTCATTCCTCACGTCTCTGATCGCCACCCAACCATCTGCCGCAACCCCCAGCCCAGAGGATATCAAAAGCTCTAGAAGCGGCTCCGAATGTTCTGTCAGCGGCTCGGGTGAAGAAGTATCTGGATCTCACAAGAACAGCAAGAAAAACAAGCCAAGAGTGTATCACCCACCGGTGCTTCGCTCGTGCTTCGAAAAAACCTCAGCGGGGCTCGCTTCCACTCTCACCTGGTACCCCAACGTCTTTCCCCTGTCCAGCAAATCGCATAGAAACCTCCGCTGTGATATTGCCTCCCCAATCACTCCGTCACGTGCTTTACAGTGCCCATGCAGGCGACGCGCGAGGGGTTCTTTGTCGGGCGGGAAAGGCCGTGCGCTTGACGTACGATCACAAAGGTTCTGACAAACAAGAAGCCAAGCGCATCACGGACGCGGGCGGTTTTGTCACGAGCGGACACCTCAATGGTGTGCTGGCCGTCACGAGATCTTTGGGCGATTCCTCTATGGAAGAATTTGTCGTCGGCTCTCCCTACACTACTGGGACGCAACTGTGTGACGACGAATTCCCGATTCTAGCATGCGATGGGGTACGTAGTCTTTCTTTGACGCGCGCTTGCCTATCTAATGTTGTCAAAACTATGGGACATCACGGGCGATCAGGAGGCCATTGACTCGATAAGGAATATCGAGGATGCACAAGAAGCAAGTCAGACACTCGTTCGGCACGCATTATCACGATAAACAACGATAACACGACTGTCATCGTTGTCCGCTTCAAGCATACTGTCCCACGAGCCAGTGGGTAGATGACTTGAAGCCTACCCATTGACTTTAGTTGGGCCCGTCTCATGTATTGATTGTAACAGTGCCAAGTTGCCCCTCTCGTGTTTCTATTTTACCCTTGTGACCATTGACATCTTGTTTATTTTGTCGTTATGTCGATCTTGCCATGAGACGTGATATCCTGATTCCTATAGCATCTAATTCAAGATATGTGATGTGATCAACTGACCAGGTCGAGAATCGACACCCAGCAGTCAGGGCGTAGTACTACCTTCTCACAGACTTGCGTCGCAAGTGATACATATGTCATTGCGTCGGGATGCAGGAAAACAATAAATAACACTACTGGTATAAATGAACACAATTTGCTGGTTTTCCCTACAAAAAGCGACCATCGACCCGCCGTCACCCGTTTAGACATATTGGATAGTGGCACTGTCTCCACTGGTGGAGACGGACGTGAGAACTTTGCCCTCCTGCTCAATGTCGACAAGGGTGGCACCAGAGGGGGTGTAGGTGGTGCCACTAGGGCCAGAGGCAGTTGCGTTAGTGAAGGTCACGGTGCCAAAGTCTGCGAATGGAACAAGTCCACCGTTCTCCTCAAAGTCTTCGACGATCCACTCAGCATTCTGCCCGCAAAGAGCATAAGCAGAGCTGAGGTCCTGCGAAACGGTCTGGCTAGTGGACAGGTTCTCAATGACTGCTATACCAGAAGTCGTAGAGTAAGCAGCGACGGTGGTCTTTACAACGTCACCAGCACTGATGTTGATGCCAGAGAAATCGTAGGACTGGTCGGGAAACCACTCGTACCAAGCTGTTCAATGAATAATGATGATAACCAATTCGGACTGAAAGTTTGACGTCTCTCACCATCGTACGAAACCTGTCCTTGACTGATCGTGACGTCGATGCCAGTCTGGAGGATGGCATTTTGACAGGTGCCACCGTCGATACCAACCCAAACACCGGCAGCACCGCTATTTCCCGAAGGGGTGGGGACGGTGAAGGTACCGGTGACATTTGTGAAAGTTCCCTGTTGGTAAAAGAATGAGATTTGGCATGATCGTGGACTATGGCAATGATACGAACGTTACCCTCATTCCGGACAGCACCAGCCCAGTTGGAGGAGTACCCTACGTTGTAGACAGCGCCAGCAGGGGACTCGACACGGTTTATGGGTCGTGACTGGCGGTTCTCGTGACGGCGAGCAAGGCGAGCCTCTAGCCGAGAGGAAGGATGGGCCAGAGCCGCAGAGGCGAGCAAAAGGTTGCTGAGGAGAGCGAACTTGGAGACCATGATGGGGACAAGGGCACTGAGGATAGTTGATATGGCGGGAGCCTGAGGTGGAGAGAGAGTGACATGCAACCTTTATACCTTTAACACAGTATGCTCTGCCTGGGGAAACAGATGGCTTCCAGAACACCAATACATTCCGAACCCTGTCCCTGTGCACTTGTGACCGATAAAACACGTTCGTGATGTCCAATTAATATGTGCTTCCGTCATCGCTTCAGAGGGATATTCTGGTGTTCATGGGAAAATCAAAAGCAGAGGCACTGTGCACTGGCATCTGCATTCGCGACGAGAAAATGATGAGAGGTGGCCAACCGGGGTGCTCTTCCCTATGTCAGATAAACTGATTCGAAGTAGAAGGGGACCAGCACTCATGGACGCAAGAGCCTCACCTTCTACCAGTATTCACCTAATGCATGGAGCAAAGAGTAGAATGCGATGTGACCGAGTCAGCACACAGTTCTGGCCGTCTAACATCGCAAAAGTGTAGCTGAGTACATGTAGGCAATAAATTCTTGGCAGATCAGTGTATCTGGATGTCAAATTCCATGGGCCGGCAGGCCCCCAACTGTGCTGCGAGCACGCACATAGAATTGCTGTGGGCCGGTAGCAAGTTTACTCGCATAATGAAATAAAAAAAAATAAAAACCTCAGCGTGGAAAGGTGACGTGGCGGCGAGGAATGGGCTGGCTTGAACTTTGTTCTTGACAACCCGGCCCGATCAGCAAAACAGATGACCTATTTTGGGAAAGCGCTCACAGCCACCACAGCCAGCGGCCTACGTAAGCCGAGTCACGAGGATGGCGTCCCAGCATGGTTCGCACCGTGACCGCCTTCCATGACCACCCCCGATGATGAATGAGTGTGGATGCAAATTTAACGAGCCTAACAAGCACCTCACTATAGCGGAGCGCTACGGCCGCTGGGGTAGCACAGTGGCTCACTTCGCTTCTCACGCATAGATTATACGACACAAAATGTTTGCAGTCAAACGATTCAGTTGTGGCTTTGATGTAAAATTAGATCACATCTAATGACCTCGGGTGGGAATGAAGAAACCTAGAAGCTGTGGCACCGGAGCAGAATTATCTTGGGACAACGCCGCATTTCTGCCCATTCGTCCATTTCACGGGCGCTACAACAGATCAGATGCGCCGAAACGTGTCTTCCGTCGCTAATTTGAACGTCAACATTCCAACGCTCAGCCTCGATGATCAATCATCAGCGCTCCTGCCACATGCGCATCCAGCCCGAGCCTGAGTCGGAGGTACTGACGAGTTGCATCGAAGTATATCTTGGCTACCTACTCCTGGCCGTCAAAATGTATCCAATTCCAAGCCATCATTTATGCCGATCTCGACTTGAAGATCGGGGAATGATTTCGTTATAGAATTCCTCTCGGTCGATGATCCACATCAACCTACCCCTAATGGATCGGTAACTAAAAAAATGGTGATCACAAGAATCAGCAGTGCCTCGGACTGCCTCCCCGCCAACATCAAAGACTCGGAAGTCACCCTTATCTACGGTCGCCCGGGAAAATAGATGGTTTCCGGGACACCAACACATTCCGATCCTTGTCCCTGTGCACCTGTGACCGATAAAACACGCTCGTGATATCCACCATGTACTTCTGTCATCACTTCGGATTGATTTTGTGGGCATTCATAGGAAAATCAAGAGCTGACGGACTGTGCATCTGCATTTACAATGAGACAATAATGAAAGGCGGCCAATTGGGGTGCTATTTCCTATTTCAGATAAACTGATTTGAAGTAGAAGGGGACAGTACTCATGGACGCAAGAGCCTCGCCTTCTACCGGCATTCCCCCAACACATGAAGAAAAGGTTTCCCTACTTCTCAGGTATGTCCAGAGCCAAATCGTACACACCACTGCATCTCACAGAGGTGGCCATTCGTCACCCTCCACCCATGTTCCTGGTCACAGTTGTTCAACTTATCAATTTCTCTTTTTGCAATCCCTCACTGGACAACGACATTACGCAGACTGGGCTTTACACATATGGTAAGATCCCGCGATTTATTCTCGCTGCTACAATTTTGATTCTCGCCGTCATCCAAACCTTGAAGTGGTCGGTTGAGACGTACAAAGCAACCAAGCAGTGGCAGCCTAATCAATACATGCAACAACTCGTGAGAGATGGAATTCGTTATTTCGTTGTGTACGTCTCACATTTCTACTCTCTCTGGTTCGCCACCATCATAGCCTCCCATCCATCTTACTCTTGAGTACTTGTCCAAAAACTAACCAGTCCATTGTTTTCTTCTGAACTGCTACTAGTAGGAACGTGCTTATTCACATTGTTTCTATAGTTGAAAACGAGTCCACGATAAACAGTACTTTGGTGCCCTTCCTGACCTTGTTTAGTTACTCCCCATTATGCCTCGGTTCATCATCAGCGTGCGAGAGCTGTATGACCGTGACACCCGTCGTGGTTGCCAAGGGATTGACAGCGGATTCGGTGTATTGTCGCAACCCATTGCCAGTTAAAACGCGGCCGTGTCCGCGATTGAATTCGCGGATGTTCGAACCCCGGAGCAGGATCAGGTAGTGGAAGGGGACGCGAACGAGTCGGGGGCGGTTCGACTCGAACCGTTGGAAGATGATACGCGTCAGGTTTGAACAAGGGTTTTGGGTAGAAATCGGGGACGGGCACAAGCGCTGGGCCGTTGGCGAAAGGTAGCGGATGGTGTACTTCCGAGTCGAATGATGACTCGATATATTTATCTTACCTATGCATATGCCTCGCCTCCTGAACTCAATGCATTGTTTATGTCTCGACTTTGATTTGGTCTGTGCTGCAAACCTTTTCAGGACATATGCAACCCTTTGATAGAAACTAGTAGCGTGTTGTTCACATTCCTCAAGTGCTTACTACAGCGTATACGACGGAACCAAGGGCTACTACTACAAAGGAAATCGGTGAGGATCACGACCGCAGGTCGCGGAAGGCATGAGCGCAGGTACTCAACCGTTGTCCTGTTCCCACAACGCATGGAGTCGATCCATCGATCCATGTACTCGAAACATGTCTCGTTCGTTCGTGGCATTACCGGCAAGGTTGGCTTTGGATGCAGGATCGCAATGCATAGTGAGGGTTCAACATTTCAATAACATCTTAACTTAACGGGCGGGCGCTACATTGGCTCACTACCCGAGCTAGACTACAAACACAGGCGAAGAAGCGCTAGCTGGGAACTTGAATGCAGATGAGTACGGTATTGTGTCTTTCTCGTCCGACAGGGTGAAGTCTGCTCCTGAGTGAACGCACCAAGAAGCAAGAAAGGTCTTCCTCGAGATTGAAGATCAATGTTCTATTCAGACGTTCCTGTACGTGGCCGTTGCGTCGTCGCCGTCGGGGATGTACCTATACCAATCTCGTAGGGATGTCTACCCACCCCTCCATCCAGGAGAACGCTGAAGTGGATGAGGTAGCTTCGTTGACTCCCGTGATGAAGCGATATGGGCTAACGCGATCTGATCAAGCTGTTTGACGAAATTCAGCTCACGAACACAAATACACCCGACTGACCCTTTGCTAGCTTCGGATACTGTACATCAATCAGTCGAATGGCCACGGTCCCGCCGTATTTGCGTGTCGTTGAGTGAAAAATCCACGTTAGAATTGTACCTTAGTGTTGAGCGTCGCGCGCGTCCTCCTGACCTTTGCATACTTATCGGATGAGCCTCAAGTCCGCCCTCGGTTTCGTATTTGCTCCCTAGCTCATACTGGTGGGATGTGTGACCAACATCTCGAACGCTAGCATCAGGTGTCAGGTGTTTTGGATCTTTGCTGTGCGTCGCTGGGAGTTACTATGATGGCATTCGTGGGTCAGTAAAATTGGTACATGGGCCTGGGATGTATACAATACACTGAAAAATGCTGGAGAACACGACGATAAGTTTGGCCAGTCAGTGAGGATGCGCGTGTGATCAATCGCGCCGTCCCTGCAGTAGAACAGGGTGGTTGGGTCAGAAAAAGAAATATAGGATTCGATGAGTGTGATCACGGTGTCCGAACATTGTGGGGTTCAAACGTTCATTCCTCGGTACCGGCGAACGGAGACGCGAGAGAGGATAATCCTGAAAACAATCAAAGGGTGCACTCTTTGGATGTCACTCGGGTGAGTGGACGAGGGGAGACACAAAATGTATGGATCGTAGATACATGTGACGATGTGGGGAAGGTGCTACGAACGAAAGGGTCCAAATGAAGAGATGCACATGATACGAGAGGCAAAAGGGCGGGTGGCAGCGCGAAGCGCTGTCCGGCTCCATGGATTGTCCTGGGCTTTTAGATGAGCTGCTGACCCGGATGCTAGGAGTTCTGCGACGCACGCAGCGATAGCTACGCGCCCGAGGACTAGGAGGAGAACTGAAGGATGGAAGACTCACAGTTATTAGCGGACTGGTGGTAGGGTTAGATAGAGAAAGGATTCTTGTAGCTCGGGTCGAGCCTGCATGTACGGCGCGAGGATTTGTGCGTGACGGCGGAGATATAGGAGGAAAGCGTCGCTAGCCCACCTCCCTTTCACCTTGACCACTTTGAAAGGGATGTTCCTGAGCAAGTATTCCAGGGTGGAACCGATGCGGATCCCGTGCCCTTGGAGGGGGGTTTTTCCGGCAGCCCTTAGAGCTACGTTGAGTACCGCGATGAATTTAGTTTTGGTGAGGGGTCTGTGGCTTCTTTTGTGGATGTATGCGAAGAGTGGGCCATTTGACGGTGGGGCGTTCACCTTGATATGATTGTCGAAGGCTTCGGCGGGGTCCGAAGGGTCAGATTGCTTGGCCCAGTTGACATCTTCGCCACTCGGCGCTGATTTGGTGCGCAGGAGGTGAAAGTTTGTGATGGCGAGGCCGTTCCTGTCATGATCAATCCGGACGTCTGAGGGTTTGACATGGGTATTGGGATCAAAAGAGGTGAGAGTTCTGGTGGTGAATTCGCCCGAGCGGGCTGTGGCGTAAAAAATGGTCGTGAGGCACGCGAAGGTTGCGGCGTGTAGGGGGGTGAGTAGGTCCAGCTGATTGCGAATCGCGATGATGATATCCACAGTGTAGGGTTCCCGGGGCGGTCTTTTGGAAGAGGGCGGGGCGAGAGAGGATGCCGCTTTGAGGAGGGCATCCGTCTCCGTATCGTTCAAGACCCAGCTGAGGCTGTGGATGGTGTGCCAGGCCTTGATGCCGTTGAGGCAGTTGGAAACGGCGCTGCCAGAATATGAACCTGTGAGTGTTGAGGTGAAAGCTGCCAGGAGCACGGAGCTGGCAGGGGCACGGTCAGCTTCGGGAATGCCCTTTCTGTCGCAAAAAATGTGGAAGGTCAGAAGGCTGGAGCCATAAGTGGTCTTGGTGCTATCCGCCCAGGCATGGGAGATCACGTCGTAGATACGCTGGACGTCCGCTTGTGGTAAGTTAGCTGAGCCGGTATCGCTTGGACAGGGGCAAGAGGGGGACCACAGCAGCAAGCGGTCCCTTGCCTTGCACACAGGGCGCAGGGGGGAGGGGAACAGGAGTGGGTTGGGTGCAAGGTGTGCTGGAAAGGGGGGTTAGAGAGCTGCCTGGAGGGGCGGCGGATCATTTGGGGTGGAGCGAGCACCTACCGGCTTCGGGTCTGCTCTGGGGATGGGCGCAGCTGTCGTGGGACGGGGGCACGCTCGAAAGAGTGCTTGCTGTTGTGCGTGGGGGCCGCGACAGCACTGGGACAATTAAGCGTGAAAGGCTGGACCGGGTCACCAGGGCCGGCGAAGGGGTCCTGGATGAAGGGTTGCACGTCGCTGGGGATCCGGACCTTTGGGAGGAGGTGAGGTGAGGGGGGGTATGTTCCTCTGGAGGGGGCATCGGCCGGATTGTCGTGGCTTGGGACATAGCGGGCGATAACCTTGCACCGAGCGTTCTGTAGAGTTGTGTGGATTCGTCTGAATGAATGGTTGATTTGCCTGTTCCTGCTGTGACCGTTTGCCCAACCTTCGACCACGCTGATGTTGTCTCTGAAAACCTTGAGATGAAGGTTGGAGGCTCCAGCGTCGACGATCGCTTGGATGAGGAGCTCGAAAGCGATGCTCTCGGCCCAAGCGATGTCCTGTCCGTCCCTTTTCCAATTTCCAACGAGGTTCCAGGCGCGCCAGCGGTTGCCGATGACGATTGCGATTCCGATGCTGGAGCTTGCATCAGAGAATGCCTGGAGGTCAACAATTGGCTGAGGGCTGGGAATGGGGATGGAGGGGAGGGGAGAAGGGGACAAGGTGGCGCGCCACCATTTGAGGTCGTTTGGGGTGTCGCGAGGTGGCGTTCGAGGCTTAAAGGGGTTGTCGCCAAATAATGATAGCATGGCCTCGAGGTTGGTGAGGTACACGCGACCAGGTGGGAAAATCAATGACGCGTGTAGGAGCTTGCCATGCAGTTTCTGCACGTCTTGCAGCGTGTGGGTTCTGCGGCGTTCCCATTCGGAGATGGCAGCGAGGTACTTCGACTGCTTAGCCTCAGTAAGGGTTGCAGTGCGGTCGATTAAGTTCCAAACAAGGCCAATGAATGTGACTGAATCCGCGAATGGGACATCTTTGGAGGCCTCCCAGGGGGTGCCCAGGAGATGGGACACCTGATTGATGTCCTCGAAGTCGTAGCAGAATTGAGAGTCCTCGATTTGGCGGGGTGAAGACAGGGAAAGGTCCTTGAGGGGACATTCCATGTTTTCGTCGAACTCTTCAATTTCCTCATTCGGGAGCAGACCGCCTGCGAACCACGTGCAACCGCCCCTGGTAACGGGGCCACCGAGTTCGGCTATCCTCTTGGCGCATGATGCTCGAATTTGGTTGTAAGGAGTGAGGAATTCTCGCCGGATGCGGAAAAATAAGTGGTCGTCAACCCATCTGGCTATGGGGCCAATGCCCTTGTGTCTCATTATATCAGCTCTGGCGGCCCCAATCAGGCCGTAGATACCCCCTGAAGGGGCAAATCCGAAGCAGAAGGAAGTGTCCACTGCGAATTGGTCGCCACCAAGCCTGACAACCAGAGAAGGCCATTGTGAGGGGTGTGACAGAATTGTATGATATGCTTCGGCAACGTCTCGTACTGCAGCCTGCGAGCCAGGGGGGAGGGATGATATTATGGCAGAGGTGATCTGAAAAGTGCTATAGTAGGTGGGGAAGTCATCTGGGTTCACCCGAGAGTTTGGGGATGAAACTAGGTGTGTTAAAGGTTTGTGGGGAAAGGACAGGTTTTGTATGAGACGGAATTTTCCTGGCTTCCCTGGTTTGGGAACCAGTGAGAGCGGGGCTGTCTGGAAGGGGCCAATTAAGGATTCTAGGGTTTCACGATTAAAAGGGCCAATATAACAGCCCTTAGATAATTCCTTATTAATTATGATGTTAAAGGTGTCTCTATGCTCCTCGATTGAGAAGCTGTTAGGGGGAGAATATGATTGGGATAGGTTTGACAGGCCAACGTGAAAGCCACGCCGCAAGCCATCAGGGATCGATGGGTATTTACTAATAAGACCAGCTTCAGTTAAGGACTGATTCCAGGCTTCAGGAATGTAAGGTGTGAGGGCCTTATGTTTTCTGAGCTCTAACACACATCTGAGCTCCATGATCGGCACTGCCGCATCCTGAGCATTCATGCAGGGTAGAGGTGTGGGTTGTGTGACATCCGAAGGGGCGTTGC
This sequence comes from Boletus rufocinnamomeus, assembly GCA_038092675.1. Lineage (NCBI taxonomy): Eukaryota > Fungi > Basidiomycota > Agaricomycetes > Boletales > Boletaceae > Boletus > Boletus rufocinnamomeus. Next base: position 11,362 of record JBBPQV010000566.1, read on the forward strand.
CATTCGAAGCAAACAGAGATGCCTTTTGGGTTGATAAGGCAACCCTCAGAGTTGCGGCGACACCGGGCTGGGGAACCATCCCATAGCTCCTTGGAGCTGCAACGGTGGATCGAGTGTGGGTGACGGCCGAGACATTGGGGGCAGACTGATCGGCTGCCACGGCTTTTCGAGCGCCTGCGAAAGGATCGAGGCGGGGACTGAGCGCCCGTGTGTGGTTGTGCTTCGGATCGGCTACGGGCATGGGATGGGCCCGGCGAGGCCGAACGTGACCTTCGGGTGTTGCGAAAGTTCCGCTGTTCGGTGCGGGAGGTACGAGATGCAGGTCCACGCCAGGAGCGACCAGCTGGGGACTCCGTATGAGCAATGAGCTCTTCCATCTGCCGGGCAAGCGGAGGGGAAGGCACACGGGGGTTACACGGCGGTACCGACACACCGGGGGGACATAGCCCACGACGAACGGTGGGGTTTTGACCGAAGGGGACATGGTCCACAGCAATGGTGGTCACGCGATCGGCGGGGACATGGTCCGACGGTCAGCGATCGGTGACAGTGTTGGGAGGAGACAGGACGGAAGGGGAGAAGGGGTTTTGGGGGAAGAGAGTGAGCTATCGAGCAGTAATTAAGAGGGGGAATTCATCTACCTTGGACTTCACTTTCTGATGATCGCTGGACTGAACCTCGAATGCGATGTCACGCATGAGGTTTTCGTTGATGATGGAGACGTTGTAGCCATTGTCGGCTTTGATCTCGTCATGCCAGTCTCGGCGTACTCTGGCTGCATACGAAAGCACTATTTTGTTGCCTAGGGCCGTTTTACGGATGGGATGCGTCTCGATCTTCCAGAAGAATGTAGCTAAAGAGTCTAAGTTGACGGCCGGCCAGTTGGCCTTCCTCGCGTAAACCAGCAGGTTGTTCTTGGCTTGTAGGAAGCTCTCAAATGAGAGTTCGTGGTCCGCCAGGGCGTTTCGCGAGGCTCTGACAGAGGCGACCGACTTGACAGTAAGGATGTCGTCCGTTTTGGAAAGGCCAAAAGTGTCGTCCGCGTGGGACTTGCTATTGTTGCGTGCTGCGTCTGCGCAACCCTCCGGTGAGAAGTACCAGAGTTCAACGAAATCGAATGAACTTAATTTCTGCAATGCGTATTGCGACGGCCGGGGGACTAGGATGTTTGCAACCGAGGTGCCGGGCTCGAAAACATTCATTTTGGGTTTTTTCTTGTCTGATTCCATGCGCTCACGCTCGGCCTCTTCGGTGGCTAGCCTTTCGGCCTCTTCCTCTAAACGTCTCTGCTCTCGATCGGCTTCCTCAGCGGCATGTGCTGCTGCTTCCTGGGCCGCAGTCCAGGCTTGAGCTCTCCTGGCCCGGTCGGCTTCCCAGGCCGCCATTAGCCTCTGGATTACCTGCTGGTCATTCTCGCCATGACCGACTTTCAGACCATCACGGATAACCGCGAATTCATTGCTGGCGTAGTCGGGGGGTTGCTCCAACCTCGGGTCAGCCATGCTCGGTGATAAGGAGGATAAAAGTGGAAGGAATGAGAGTGGGTAAAGAAAGCAAGTACGAGGGAACTGCTACGTGCAAAATTGACGACGAGCTGCACTGCAGATGCTAACGGGCGGCGCAGGAAGTGGCGCGAGAGAAAGAGGCGATGCGCCACATCCCGCCGCTCAACCAAAGACAACGCTCTGTCGCTTCACTTGTGCCTCATTACGTGACAGAGCAAACAGCCCACGGTTTTTTCGCTGACAGAGAAGCAAGCCCAGGAGTCGATTTACCAATTCGTCGTCACTGAGGCCTCTTTTTCCTCCAAAGTCTTCTGAAGCGTGGATCAAAAGTGAGAAGAGATCGTTGCTTGGTTTAGTGTTCCCGTTGGCTGCTTCGGATCGAATATCCTCTCGTATCGTATTGACTTGGGATCGCATGAATACCCACATGATATCATAGGCTCGACGCTTGCGTTGGATCCTGTAGCGATTGTCAGAAAACAACCACGCCTTATCTCTGTTTCGGGACATGCTGACCATTCAAATGGCAACTTCCATACCCAGGAAGGGACAAATACAGCAAGCAAGGATGATTTCGTCACAATGTCGAGACATTCTCGCACACTGGGTTCCTCGCCTTGACTAGGTGGTTCTGACCACGTCAACAGTGGCACTCCAAAACCAACCGACGTAAAAACTGTGAGTGAAAACTGCCATGACGATACATGTGCAGATTGGTCACGATTCTGATTCTAGGGGGAGAAAGAGAGCACCTTAAACGTGACCCAATTGATACTAGGCACCTCGATGACATCTTTCGAGACCCAGCCTTGGGTGGTCACCATTTTCGCAACTCGTTTGCACGAGGTATCCCAGACAGTGGCATACCTTCAAGTCAGTGGTGACAACAACTCAGCATCGCTCACTCGCACTTGAAATTTGGCTCTGTCTACATACGTGTCGTTGTTAAATGCCGGACTGGAAAATTTTTGGTGTTTTCGCCATTGGTCACCTTACGCATCGACGATGTTTGGACTCCAGAATCTGTTCAGTGATGTGGATGAGAAAGATCTCAAACATTTCTGAGGAGATGCCATGTAGACTGACGAGAAAGGACCTTTGAAGGCTGGGGACTTGTCAAACGCATCCAACCCTCCGGAAAGAATCTGCCTTCCTACCTCGAGGGATCGAGTGAATAACATCGGGGTACCAATGAGGAAGGGTACGAATGACACGGTATCGCTACCAAAGCGATCATAGACCGGTACAAGGTTATCGGAAGTCGGGGAGTAACTAGTGGCTACAATGCATCACGCACCATTTCGATTCTTCCGCCATTTCCACACGAACACAAAAGCTGGCGGAAACTCATGTCATAATGACGGAGGGGAGAGACATGTTTCGGGAAACTCTCACTAGGGTTCCACCATGTATCGGGTAGAATGGCTGTCGCCATGATCGTACCAGAAACTACAAGGAGTATCGTTCACACGTACTTGAAACAGCGACATGAGATACGCTGTCGCTCTCGGCTGCCGCTCACATAGGTGCATAGCAGAGCCTCTCCAGCGACTCCGACGTACGTTCTTTCATAGCAGTTTCCTGAAGCAGTTCGCCTTCCTCCAGGGCCTCGGTCACCAGCGTGTTGACGAGTAAATCAAGTTTGGTGAATACAGCAACCAGAGGAACTGTGATGGATTGCAGAAAATTGGCCAGTGGGTGTATTCAATGAACATACTATTGCCCAATTTTTTTTTCCTGTTCTTTAAAAACTCCTCTATACCACCTTGTATGAGGCGGCCGCCAGCACAAGGTATGTCCAGACATAGCCTGTATCATATATTTATCTAAATCATCCGTATCTGCAAACAAAAGACATACCAAATCGCGTGGAGTTGATCCTTCAAGTCTCGCACGGATCTTCGACGCGAGATGAAGTTACGACCGTCATTCAAGTTCTGTTGATCACCAGCCTCGAAACCACGGCTATCATGAACAACAAAGTGTCCGTTTTCGGGCGCGATATATTCTTGATCTATACTTGCTTGACCGCGAGTAGTGTCGGAGACATCCTGGACTGAATCATTAACACTCGACCGGAGGTTGATCAATAGCCTGAACAGTTTACCACGCCAGCAACACCGAATACTTTGTTTATCAGTGAAGATTTACCGGCGCCGGTCTGTGGAGTGAAAATCAGCTTTTGAGATTGGTTTGTTCGTGATGTCAGCACCTCGCCGATGATCAAAACCCGAAACCTGCAAATATCGATGGGATGGGCAAAAGAAATGAGAACAAGCCGAGACTTGCCTGGAACAAGACGCCACGATTTCACTGGCAGTCGAGGAAAGCTACCCCGCAAGCTCAGAAAAGAGAACCGAGTTCGGAACCGTGAAACACACCGATTGAATACCAATCACGACTTCAACTTTCCTCTCGGTCTTGTGGTACACCGCCAGAACTTTAGAAAGCAGTGAAGTTCGCGAAAGAAAGAAATTCGCACTGCTTCCCATCCTCTTCATGTGCACCATTCAAGACGTCTCGTGGATCCAAGGAAATGGTGACGACACCGACACCACCAAAAAAGTCTTGCAATAATGTACTGATACCGACAATTTGGTATCAAACAAGGCCTCTCTGCAAGGAGTCAGTCATCATACGTACCACATGCGGAAATCGTACAGAGGTGGATCGAACGATTCCTGGTGGCCACCGCCAGGAGAGATCACCCGATATATCTATCTCGTTACATCACCCGCTTTCACGACGATGGTGTCGATCTCCTTCCGGGATTGAGGCTTGAGGTGTATGCCGAGAGCTAGTGCGGGTCGACCTTGGCTCGAATACGATGGATCAGCGAGGAAAAGTCACGTACTTGATCGAGGGGTGGCGACGATGACGAGTCAGACTCGGGGTGTGACATAGCCTAGTGCGACTTGACAAGGTTGAGGAGACTGCTTGTTGATGACTTGACGATTTCAACCGGGGAGGCGAGAGCCGCTCACGGAGCGAAGAAACCAGTCTTTGGCGCCGGGACCCGTGCCTAGACCTCATCCTTAGAATATTGTTCCCTTGCGAGCGTGCTCCTACGAATTGTTGTGACGGTCAGGAACGGTGTGTACTAGCCAAGATCGAGTGCTGGGTTGCCAATGATCCTTATGAGTACGGCCCGGGATACGATGAAAATTGGCCATTCAGTGAAACTGTACCAAGTCCGCAGACGAGAACCAACGAGCGGTCAAAGGTCAGAACTGCCATCGTGTGAGCATTCAGACAACGCGCCCCGAGTCTGAGCCAGGTTCCCTCGATGTCGCTTGCCGTCTCATCCCCATCCTCGAGTACATCAACTCAACATGCACTCCCTTCAACACCTTCTTCTCGCAACCCAATAACCCTACGATTGCGTAAAATATTGGGAACCACCTTCACAGATTCAGCGACGACCGAAGCGCTGCAAACACTCTCGCATTTATACAACACACCGTCCACTTCCGTCGCTGCCCTTTCCCACATTCAGAATCCAGAAGAAAACGCCAACGACGATGACGATGACGATAGTTGGAGCGACCTAGATTCTGAAGGAACCGCACCAAGAGACGGTGTATCAGGTCACGTAGATGTCGCCAACGAGACCGCGTCGCGCGCGCACAAGAACCTTCAGAGAGACCTGGAGAACAAGCTCGCGGAGGGCAGCCAACATTTCTTGAAAGCGTTTGGAGAAGTCGATCAAGTATGTCGATCGTTTCCTCCATTTCCATTCGGCTGATCCATACAACATTTTCCCTGGATCACTAGAAACTAGACGACCTGCAGAAGATCGTGACGGAGATGCGACAACATTGTGACGATGCTGAGTCTCAGCTCAAGTTAACGGAAGAAGCGAGCCGGTCACTGCTCGAGCAAGCAGAAAGTCTGAGATACGAGAGGTAGGTGCTCAATTCCATCGGGTGCGCTGTGCTCATGAGCATCATATCCAAGGCAGGAGGTGGAAACACGAAAATCCATCATACTACTGTTTCTCGACCGTTTCACGCTCAGCGACGACGAAGTTGAAGCTATTACTTCTCGCGAGATTTCACTTGGTGCACGGTTTTTCGGCTATGAACAAGACCGAGCGAATTCGAGGCGATTGTAGAGTGCTGATGTCTGGAGAGGACAGTCCGACCAAGGCAGGGTGAGCCGTCTTTTGTCATGTCTTTTGTGATCTCAGAGGGTCTACTTGACACAGCATGGATATAATGGCAACGACATCTTCGTATCTCGAGCAAGTTTACGACAAGATCTACCGTTGGTTGACGTTCGAGTCCCGCCGGATAGGAAGGGAAAGCCAACTCGAAGCTAGTTCAGTGATGTGTGAAGCTATCCGTCGGCTTTCACAGCGGCCCGAATCATTGTCGTAGGTATCGTACATCGTTTTTCCGTCCACACATATCAATCGGATCATCCAGCGATGCCCTCGCCTTTCTCTCAGAGGCGAGGCAAAGTACACTCCTCACACTCTTCCTCGATGCTCTCACCCGTGGTGGTCCATCTGGACTGCCGCGACCGATTGAACTACATGCGCATGATCCCATTCGATACGTTGGTGACATGCTAGCATGGGTCCATCAGGCAATAGCTGCAGAATGCGAGTTCCTCGAGAGTCTTTTCGGTGTGAACGGTCAGGCGCGCATGGTAGGAGCTGTACGGACATTTAATGGAAGCGAAGAAGAAGATTGGGTGAAGGAGTTGTTGAATTCTTCCGTGGGTAAGCTTTGTGTGCCGTTCAAGGTGAGGGAGGGGTTTAACGCGCGCAATCGACCTTGTCGTCGCTCGCTCGCTCGGCTGACAGACTCAAATGCAGGTTCGAGTTCTGCAAACAGTACGGGCGCAAGAGAGCTGTATTCTATCGTACATGCTCACTATGCAACGGACGATCGGGGACCAGTCTTTACTTTCCCAGACGCTCCAGGAGTAAGTATCTCTCTCCACCGAAGAGTCGATCACAATGCATGACCATACTCTAGGATAACAGGAGTCAGTTACAAGGTCTTCTTCGACTCGATAGAGGCTCAAGGACGCGCCTTGCACCGTATACCCCTGGTTCGTTACTCATTGTATGCTATTTCGCCTCTCTTGGCTCACACGCACATCAACACGTCCCACAGGACCTCGACGACCCATCCCTTTCTCCTCTGCATTCCATCATCGACCACGCCCAACTCCTGCGTGAAATCATGCAGGTCTACGATTCTTCCCTTCTCAGCGAAGGCTCCTTTGATCCCTCCGAGGCAAGCACGGGATTCCGACGCACCCTAGATGTCATGGTCGATCCTGCTGTCTCTATGTGTGCTGCCGCTGCCGAGGAAAAAGCAAGGTTGCGTCCGAGATGGGACCGTGCGGTATTTGTATTGAATCGTCTAGGCTATTTGGAGGTGCGTGTGTTGGTTGGCTCGGGTTTCTTGTGTACCTCACGTTGTTACTGGTGCGGATGATAAGAACGTGCTAGAGTCGTTTTCGTTCACGGAGGATAAGCGGAAAGAGGTGAGGGATAATATCGAGGAGAGGGTGCGATTGCTTGAAGACGAGCACGTAGGTTTTATTTTTACACTCT
>JBBPQV010000567.1:0-18405 GCA_038092675.1 Boletus rufocinnamomeus
TGATGGCGCAGCATCCCCCTTTGCCTAAGTCGACATCAGCTTACTAGCACCGCGAACTGAAAGAACAAACACACCAGGTGCTCCAACACAAATTTGTGCGGCGTGTCCGCTGTCTCGCTCACCATTTTTCGCCATCGTTTTGCATCTTTGTGGAACCCACCTCCAGGGAACCACTCAGGCAAGTATCGCACTAGTCGAACCATTCAGACAACTAAAATGGATCAAAGAGAATCGTAAGACGTACAGATTGAAAGGATGTCGACTAGAAACAGTCCCGGGGTCGTAATCACCGAGAAATTGTGCATAGCTTTATTAGCCATCTCCACGAGCGGGTCACCATCTTCCTTGACGGCATAGCCATGCGAGATCTTCAAGATCACCGAGCCTGCCACTCTGCCCAAGATTCTCACTTTAGCACAATCATCCAGAGAACAATTAGCACCGAACCAGACCTGCGGCTATGTGCGACCAGATCACCAGGGTCCTTCAATACATTGCGGAGGAATTGTTTCGCTTCCGCTTCTTCGGCAGGGTAAAACGCCTCTAGGCTATTCTTGGTACCAATCTGCCGATGAAAGAACTTGCGATGTTTTCGGTACGTATCATCATACTGCAGAAAGATCATGGAATGGCCCCAACCGACGAGGTCACCGCCCATCGTAAAGTGTGGCCTGTTGGATGTGATGGCGCTCTTCTTTTCGAGCAGGTCTTTCGCCACCTCGAGGGAGTTGAGAACGACGTATCGCGTGCTCATCACTTTAAGGGATATGACAGGGCCTGCCGTATTGTGAGCAATGCAGCTACTTTGTGTGAAGCATGCATGCACTTGCCATATTTTCTGCTCATAGCACCCAACGTTTTATACGGAGCATGTATCGGAAAGTCGAGCAGATTTCCGATGAGCGACCATCCAGGCGGTCCAGGCGGGAGCGAAGTCTTCCTGTTCCAGACAAGACGTTCGACAAGGTAAAATGCCAAACCAGCAAGGCAGACGTCAAGGAGGCGAACCCCCATGATTTCAAGTCGACGGAACTGTGATACGAGAGACAACCAAAGCTGGGTCACGATCAATGTCGTTTTCGTGGACATTCAAACTAGTTTTATACTTACCATGCAGTTCCACAATTTGAACGCGTAACGACGGAATCCTGGGAAAGTCATAACTGTCATGGCGGTGAGTGGTCCATTGCCCTGCACCAGCCCTGGACTAGCGCACAAGGGAGAAACAGGCAACTACTAGTAGTAGGCTACCGGTTGCCTGGAAGCGATAAAGCGGGGTGTGTTCTCCGACCCTGTTCCCACACCAAACGATGCCATCATGAAAGGGATTCAGGAACGTCTCTTTGCAAACGATGCAGTACGCGCTTACCAAAGGATGTCGTCACCGGAGTGACGATTATCTGGACAATTGAGCGCACGCTCACAGGTCCATGATCTGTGGCGGACCATGGCCAGAGGCAACTGACCATCAATCATCAATATTCAATGATTGATATCATCGCCCGCGATATATAAATACTAATCCAAGTCCCTGCGATAGATCATGCTGACTCATCACAACGAACTCAACGAACTCGGCACGTATATTTCACTGCCTAGCGCGACCACTTTCAGTCGCCTCTGTTATGTAGGCGACCAAAGTACGATTCAGACTGAAGATCGAGAGTTTTCAGGAATGACTCACTCCGAGGTTGATCAAGAACGACAGGTAGGTGTGAAATGGTCGCTTGAAGTTTTGAGCAATCATTTGAGAACACTTCCTGGCGTGCCCACGGGATGCGATAAGGATCCAATCTCATCAGCTTCAATTGTCTGGTGACAGCTCTCAGCATATCTATCGCATGTACTCGCCTTCACCACCGTGGTAGATCATTGGGACGGTACATATAACACCACTTGTTCCTTGAAATCCGCGATCAAAGATTTGCCTTTGTCCACTGAGCAAATTCACGTCAACGAATAGAATACGGCAGATCGGAGCATTTTCCTCCGTTACATAGATACGGGAGGCAAAATACAACACAAGGGATTCAAACGAGCGTGGGAGTCCATTCGAGAAAGATTGGATCAAAAGATACCAAGCCAGAGCCAAACAGGGAAGGAAACATCAATCAGAAATGGAGACATGTATGACAGACTTGTAACTAGAGGAAGAGATAAGAAGCTGGAGGTTGAAACGCATCTTTTCGTTACCGCACAATGTAGGGCAAATCACGATGCGCTAAATAAAATCTGAGACGCCTACTTGCGCTCCTCGATCTCCTCATGCGCCTCCACGTCAACCTTCTCGTCAACGTAATGGGGAGGAGCAACAAATAGGGTCTCGGGAACCTGCTCGTACACGATGTATTCACGATCAAGGGTCTCTTCACCACGCTCACCGCGCACGGTGCGATAAGCAAGAACGGACAGAACCCAGAACATCCTCAAAAGAACGCCGATGCCACAGCCTGATCATACAATAAATCAACCCGGGAAAAAGCGGGATTCACGATTCCTTACCGAGAACGAAGGCCACTGCGCGACCCTCCCAGGGACCAAGTGCTTTGATGGCGCGGTGGATACGCCTCAAGAAACTCTTGTGGTGCTTGTGGTGGTGACCGTGGTGTCCATGGTGTCCACGGTGGGGGTGACGTTCATGGTCCTCACCACCATCAGGGTGATCGGGATGTTCTTTGCCATGATGCTTTCTGTGTTTTCCCTCCTCATCCACTTCTTCCTGGGGGTGAAGGATGGCGTTGTGAGAGGGATAACCCACGGGGAGGGTGTGGACTTGACCAGGCCTGGGCAATTCAACATCAGCCTCGATGAGTGGCATGCCAAGCGCGTGGCGAAAAGCGTTGGACAAGCGGATAGCTTTCTCGCGCAGCGAGTCTCCGCAGAAGTGGCGACCAAGGCCTTTGTTCTTGCCTTGGATAGTGGGTTGTACGTGGGTCATGGGACGGGTTATTACGATGCGGGCGACGTTGTCATCATTGCCGTTTACGTTGGCGTTTGCCAGCGCATGACCAAAGCGAATGTTGGCATTGGCATTGGATGGATTCTCGAGGACGCGGATCGGCTCAGCTGCAACGAGGCCGACTGTGGATGCAAAGAACAGTTGAGTCGACACCATAAGATCGAGGTAGCTGAATAATATCTCACCGACGCTGGCCCCGGTTAGGAGTATGGGCAAGATAGAAAGACGCATGTTATTTGTGGTCTTGCTAAATTACTGCTTTAGCTTTCTCAGATGTGGGAAACCAGTCGTGCAGATGGATGGTTTTGGTACAAGGGCGAAAATCGAGAAAGATGGAGTGAGACGAATGGAGTGGAAGGGATGACTAGGAGCAGTGCTACAAGTTTCAGACTCCGACGAGCCACCGGTTCTTGCACTCCGCAGTCGACCACTTCCTGTGCTCGCCCGATATAATCGCATGCATTTTTCCATGACTATGTACGTACACAAGTTGCTGACGTTGAGTCGGGCAGGTCTCGCCCGCGCACTTCCTCCAGCAAAACGACTGGGAAATTGCTATAAATATAATTCAGGAACCCCTCAAGTCCTCAACGATACATCTGGTCTCGGACCCGGTCTCGAACTTGCTCCTCTGGAATGGTCCCGCTTACTGGAATACACCGGTGGACAACACCCAGAAAATATGACAACAACTGATATGACACTCAGTCCTTCCTTTACAGGACAAAGCCTACATATTGTACACAGGCGAGATGAAATCATACTGCGGATGATGATTGCCTGCGAAACAACAAGCGTCAGCGTCCGCAGTCGGACAGGTCTGTCATACCCTCTTTGATGTGTTACTCACGCAGTGACACTGAACTTGAGCGACGTAAACACTATCGTTAGCTTGACCGCGTTTCCTACTAATTCCGACCACCCCTTTTCATCGAGCAGGATCATCCCGTCGTCCTCCTCCCCGTGTAACCGGTAAAAACGAGCGTAAATGGAGACTTCAGGTTTATACTTGAACTCGGATATCCACCAATCGTCCTTGGTGGCGAAACGATGAATGAATAGATCTACTGCTTTCTACGTTATACATCAGTATAATGTACCTAGAATATTTGAGCCAAAATACACACACGATAACTCATAGCCTGAAGTGCGGCCCTACCAAATGCACGTCTGTCATTTCTACAGGTCACTATGACTTGTGGCGGGAGCTGTTGCGCTGAGGCGACAAACTGGTGAAGGATAGTGATTGCTGAGACAACGTCTGCTGGCAACATCGGAGCCTGCGGCTCGGAAGGTCCCGGAGTCGAGATCATTCGACTCATGACGAGCTGAGACGAGACCGAATACGCGGTCGAACTTAAAGGTGAGATGCCTCATGGCCGTAACCCAAAGCCTGTGTGACGACAGGGGCTGGTGTTCACATGTTTAGAGAATTTCCGAGATTACTCCCATAACCGGTCTGATGGCGTAGTTGGTTATCGCATCTGTCTAACACACAGAAGGTCTCCTGTTCGAGCCAGGATCAGATCATATTTTTTTCTCATTACACTCTTCGTCCTTTTTCATCCCCATCAGAACGTGACAATATGCCTTGATCCCCTTGTATATTCCAGATCACAGGAACTTTTCCTCCCATGTGTCCGCAGGGACTCCCCCCCTGTATAGCAACCTCGAGAAGCCTGGCATGTAGAATCCTGGGCGGTTCGATCAGCCAAGTTTTCTTAGAACAGACAGGTTATGTCAACGCTACTACGAGCGATGTTGCCCCAATCCATGGACTCTTCTCTATGGGCAAGTTGTCCTGCTCGAAAACGCAACGTTCAGCCCTCGGCAGAGTACCTACTCCTTTTTAGCTCTCTCATCTCAATTTCAAGTAACGGCCCCCTTGGCACGGTGTGGGTCTAGTTCTGACACGCTTGATGATCAGTTAGCAGATCATGGGTTGTGAGAAGGGAGCTCTTCAGCAACTCCCAGAGTGCGAATGACTGGTCCTTGAATCTAGCAAGTACCTAATCTTGGAAAATTAAATGATACATACCTCAGTTTTCGTGCACACCTTCATGGTCAGCCCAGCGTCAAGGATTCACACTCAACTCGAGCGTCGTCGAGTCCGCATCAGAATCTGTGTCATGTGGGACTGCGCGGTGTTTGAACGAGAGAAGGTCTGGAGCTTCGGAAACAGGCCACAAAGTAGCTTCTTCCCAGCCAGCTAAAAATGTCTTATCCTCCCGTATAATACTCATACCTTGAGCTCGTGCCCATGGGTTGCCGAAGCTCTACCTCTGTTTTTGCATGGGTAGGAACGGAAGCCGTGGGTACCACCTGCCTGGACCGTGTTTTTCAAACATGCCACGCCCGGCTAATTATTCCCATTGGCCTGGAATGCACAAAGTGGAGCAAAACGTTCATTTTTTCCGCAGTCACACTGGCCTGCTCGAGCGCAGTCCAGCCGCTCCCAGGTTGGCATACCCTCTCTCATTGCTCGTATGGCACCCACCTTGAACGCGAGTCCGTTCTGTACTCTAAGGCCCCGCTATCTGTCTACAAAAGTGATTGCATTCGGTGCTCTCGTCACCTTTGCGATCACCCTCTATACACTTTCGTCACCCGAGTTTTCGTTCCGATTGTCAGACTGGTCCTCGGTTTTTGCGGGGCGTCAACGTGGCACATGCTCGCCTGAAGCGTGGTCCTCAGGGTATTGGACGTACAGCCCAATAGTCGACTTGCCTGCGCTCACGAGCGCAGATCAGGCACTCGATTTCGCTGGGTTTGAGGGATGTGCCGCAGATCGGGAATACTATTGGCATCTGGGAACAGACCATCCAGAGGAATGGGACAGATTCCCGGACGTCTCTTCATTTCAGTGGCAACCGTCGTCTCCATGCGACGTCCGGCCACTCAATGGTGCTGCTATGGTCAAAGACATGGTCGAACAGGGTGGATGGTTGTTGTTGGGTGGTGAGTTTTTGTTTCTAGTGTCATCTGATTTGTCTTGACACAAGTCCTTGGGCATGGCTAGACTCTATAACGGAGAACCATTTCTTTTCACTGTCGTGTATTCTCTACCCGCACGTCCGTGCGACCCCAAATTATACCGAAAACCCATATTTCGATAGAGCATGGCCGCAGAAACTATACCTCTCGCCCACATCTCCTCTATTACCCGAACTCGACTTTCCACCCGACTTCTCCATCGAGAGCACGCCTCTCGTCACCTTCCGTCGCGTCGATCTCCTACTCAACAAGGACGATCTAGAGACACTATACCAAAATACCTTGAGGACGGAAGCGCAGGATGAGGATCCCACTGTCACCAACGGTACCACAAAATCCCTTTTTAGTGAGGAAGCGACGTGGTCGTTGTCACCTTCGGAATACATGCCCATCTTCTTGGCTTCGCCGCCAGAGGGAAATTTCGGGACTCTGGTCGTGAGCACCGCCGGGCACTGGACGACCACGTTGATGGGTGCGTTCCGTGACGAAGAGGCCGGAGATGCAGCGGGATACGGCATCGAGGGTGTCAAGTCATTCTTCCAGGTTGCGATGCGGACGTGGGCGGAGCAGGTCCAAGATGCGATCGACGAATACCGGCGCAATGGCGGCACACGACCGAAACAAGTCGTCGTCAGGGCTTATCTACCCGGCCACGAAGACTGCCACAATCATCATGAACCATGGACGAAGATTTTGCCATACCAATGGCGGTGGTACAACTGGCCATGGATCCAGGATTTCAACGCGATCTTTCAGGTGGGTGTTAACGTCTTCAGCAACGCACGCACGCACTTTTTTTTTCTTTTGCTTCGCAACGTTGATGTGGGCGACGTACTGAGGGTCTTTTTTGTACATGGAATTAGGAACTTCTCGCGACGCCCGAGTTCCCTGATATTTTCTACCTGCCCATCGATCGTCCGGCCCGTCTCCGGCCCGATGCAGTGCGTCATGTTTCCTTCGCAATCCCTACGTTCTCCGCGCTCATACTTCCATCTTAGCATGCCTCCGGTGATTGCCTACATATCATGTCGGGCGCTGGTGTCCTGGAAGGCTGGTCGCACTACATTTGGCATTACGTTACCAGGGAGATTACGGGACGGATACGATAGGAAAGGATGTGCCATGAGGACTCTCCGAGCCATTATATAACCCATAGATAGACGTATGCCCAGTGCTGGGGATCGCTGTCGTCATCGGCATACTCGGGGTTGCGGATGTGAAGGACACTTGAACTCGCTTGGTTTACCCACTCTGCTCGCTAATATACCTCTAAGTTTTATAGTCGTCCCATCTTATCTATTCTCTTTTGGTTGCTTGTATATCTGATGATGGGAATTGGATTCGGGGCGGGATGAATTGCTGCGGGACGTCCAATATCGTGCGTGTTGGGAGGATCTAATTGATCGATCGGAATGATACGCCTCGATGGGGTTCCGTGTACCTAGGGGTGCCTTCATTGCCCTCGTCGTATCTATTCATCCCAAGTAATACTGTCTGACAGAAAAGGTCTATATCCGGCTTCCCCTGGACCACCCCGCGTTCCCCGTGGATGCAAGGAGATGGGGGGACTCTGGGGGACTCGTAATACTTACAAACGACCGTCCCGTTCGGTCGTCAACACATGGTTCTCTTGGTCATCTGGTCATCCGGTCATCTATTCAGGCGGCGAAGAAGCACCATGGAGCATGTGGACCGGGTCCGTCTGCCGTTTAAATCCATATGCTTGCTTGGCGTGGTATGGGTGGCGGGAACGTTTTCCACGACCTCAAGCTGACTCTTGTCACGCAATGAGTTCTTTGAGGTGATGTCATGGTTTCGGACACTATGGACGTTCGAATCCCCCCCGGTTTGTGGAGCGATTCCGCGATACAGCAACGCGTTGAAGTATCAAGTACACTCGACAACGACAGAAGAGAAAGAACGAGCGTGAACAAATACACTAGGTGCTGCACAGGAACACAACACAAGACGATAGGATGTGACAGGAACAGAAGGAGAAAGGGGTGGGGAGTAAATTATCGTGTAATATGTCCATACAAATATATACGCGTCGTATCGTCCGCCAAAGAAAAATCTAACGAACACTTGGGGTTTGGGCGCTCTTGGAACATGTGGTAGGTTAACGTTAATATATGGATGTGGCGACCATCGGAGTTTGGGTGGCCAGGAAACTGTCGGTCGAGAGCTCTCGCCCGTGGAACACGCGGGGTGATGAGGCCGTGCGTACCGGGGGCGGGATGACCATGTACGGTGGCTCGGAGCGTGTGAGGCGGACGATATCATCAGCGGACGGGTATCGTGTCAGCCTTTGCGAGACGTCGTAACTCGGTGGTAAGCCACGGTTAGACGAGCCCTGTCGGTCAAGCGCCACCGTCTGATCCTCCATACATTCACGTAAAGCGAGAAAGTGACTTACAGGTGTGCCTGGCAGGCTTTGTATAGCACTCGCTGCCAGTACAGGTGTGCGAGCACCCTGAGAGGAGCTGGGGTACTCTGGTACTGTCGACATTCCTTGGACGGCGCGTGCCTGCTCAGGAAAGTGCTGTGTCAAGGGAGTCGACACAATACTGCCAAAGCTTTCGCCTATCCGAATAACGTCGTCTCCAATTTCCCCCCGATCTTCCTGCACGGGTTCCAAGGCCGCATAGTGTGCATTGTATTCTTCATGCCCATGGCTGCTGTGACCGTGTCCGGAACTACTTCCATCTGGACCATCTACGCGCCACCGTAAGCCAGGTTCCAAAGATTTGATCTCCTGCGGTCCTGACCCGAAAAGTCGCCACCAGCGCGATGCGCGACGCTTGGGAATCGGCGGAGGTGAGTCCGAGAGTCCGCTGTTCGGAGGATAATCAAAGGTACTCTTGTTTGGGTCAGAATCAAAGGTATCGTTCGTCGACGTCAACGGCGTCTGTGAATCAGACGAGCCAGAGCGATACTGTCGTGCCCTGCGAAAATCAAGTGAAAGCGAAGTGCGCATGGAATCGTCGAGCGTCATGGGGGCACTGGCGTGGAGGACTCGCAGTCGCGTACGTCGAGGAATGAACATGCGCTCTATCTTGGCGACCCAGTCGGATCGTACTTGGTGGTAGTCGTAGGAGCGTTTGCGGAGTGGGTTTTTTTGCCAGATGATATAGGCTGCAAAGATAAGGAGCAGGACGCCACCCACAATGGCGGGTGTAGCTATTTGCATGGTTCCCCAGTTTCCCCCCTGTTCACCACCGTCATCGTCGCGGGCCTAGAGAGGATTCAAACTTAACGGATTGAGAGCCCTCGTAATCTGGGAAATACATACGGAAAGCCGCTGAGATGTCATGAGAAGATATAACGGTGCAAGACGAATGCGACGACTTACCTGAGGTTTTATGGGTGTAGCCACCATCGCACCTGTGGAGGGGCGCGGAGCAAGGCGGAGGGGGGAAGAGGTCCTGGCGGTGAGTTGAAAAGCGGAATAGGCTGCGGGGAAGGGAGAAACTCATAATGGGATTCTGGGAAGAGTATTTCTGACCCAAGACAGCTGCCGTCACCAGATCAAGGTTGTTAACGACCACCAGATCAAATAGCCCGTATCCTCAAACGTTCCCTCCATTCCACCACCGGCAACGCACAACCTCTCACCCGGACTCCCCTGCATTGCCATGCCCATCCTCGAACGTCGTCGACAATGTTGCACAGACATATAGGCCAATCCTCCTTGAAAGCTGAAACGCAAGATCCCGATTTCAATTTACCGTGTTTCCAACTTGATCGGATAGCGCTGGGAATTAAATTGTCACCCGGGGTACACGCCATATTCCGGCTCTGTTCCAAATTAGCAGGCGAATTCGGTCGGCGCACCTCCGCTGTCCTTCGGCACTGCCGGCAGCCGCACACTCACATGTCTCCCACAGGAACCGAACGAGGGCTTTGTCGCGACGGGCTCATGACAAGTCGTGCAGTCATGAAACAGGCGGAACCCAATGCAGAACAGACAGCGGGTCCTGATCGCAGCGCGTTTTTCCAAGTTTCATGCCGATCGGTGCCTTTCAAAGGCCTCGGACAGTGGCGCATCAACTGAACTCGATCGGACTACTGTCGACTTGTGTTGGAAGCTATACACTCGGACGACGCCGTAGGCCCTCTCAGCGCAGAGATTCCAAGGCTTTCGCATGAGGATACTGTATATTTGTTATTCGCGACGTTGTTCACCGCGGAGGTCGCACCGACGCGCCAGGCACAACTCATCGGGTTGCCGCCGACAATTCCCATCTTCCCTGCACTTGACATTGATGGGAATTTCATTGAACCCACCTTATTCGGAAAGTGTCGTAGTCATGAGGTCGCATAATTATGTTCTCATGTACTAATTCTCGTCTCTTCTTTTTGTCCAGGAAGCTCTAAACGCATTTATAGCGTCAATAGAGACTTCATATACAGCCAGCACAGATAAGCATTAGCGTATCGCACCAATGTGACTTTACTCAACATTACTAAAAGCGTAGACGTCGATGGACACGGCCATGTCCATTACACGGTGCGCGTCTCGTTCACCCCTCTCACATTCTCAATGCGTTGATCTCTCTCTCCTCTCTGACTCGCCCTTATTGACAGCGTAACAGGAAGACCAACTGTGGCTGCTGCTTTCTCGGTAATTTGGACCATGGCATCGGCGCCATCGAACAAGCTGTCTTCATCGAGCGTGCGAGTCAACCAGCTAATTAAATGTGATCTCACATTGAACGAAAAAGGGATATACATACGCAACAGTTTCTTCGAGGATTCGCTAGGGGTCTTGTTGTCAGCGCTGCATCAGCTTTGGGAGCTCAATTCACATTCCTTGTTTCAATGACGTAGAACCAGAGGAATAATAAGCGGGCCAAACGCAATCCTGTGGTGGGGACGTCAGCGTCGACCCAGTTAATTCAAAATTACGCATAGGTGACCCCATTCATCTGTTTCAAAGCACTCGCAGAACGTTGAATACAATATTAGATCATATCCAGAAGGTTAGCAGGTAAGAATCGGATGGTTGATAGACGCATAAATCATAGCAGTGACTGCGTAACCGGCATTTATATCATGATAAATACTGTCTACGGCAAAGCAGACAGTCTACAGAATCCAGGAGAGAAGCATTCCCGCTGTCAACACAATCAGCGACATCACCATCACGGCTTGCTGGCGCACTCTAGGCCAGCTCTGTAATGAGCAAAGGGGACAGCGCTCACAGCAAACGTCAAGACGATGGGCCAATCATGAACTCGAATCTGCGAAGTGAAATTGCAGCAGACAATAATAACGTACGTGATTGATCGATCATTACCTCGCATCAAACCGGCTGACTGGCAGTTTGGAGAGCCGTGACAGCTGTCATCGCTGCCGCGCCAAACAGCACAGAACGAAGTAATCAAGCTAAGATTAGATGGATAACCGCTTTCATACACACAATAGCCCGATAACTAACAGGATGCATATCCAGAAACCCTGCACCAAAAAAAATCCTGTCAAGTTGGTAAACATCGTTTCGGATACAGGAATTCTGATTTGGCCACTCACTCGTATTTTCCCACCACGGCTTGAAATTATTGAGGAGACGAGCGTAAGTCGGGATCTAGGACGCTCGTTGAACCAGCTTCAGCACCTATGGTTGTCGTCAATGAGGGGAACAGAACAACCCATATACTGGGACAAAAAAACCAGTTGTGTATAGCTTGCTGAAAAAGTCATGCCTCCGGAGAAACCAAGAGTCAACATTTCAACTTCCATGGGGCGAATGGCTGGAATTAGTTTTTCCCCGAAAGGGGTTGTCGAAAGATCATCGTTCTTCAAGGGCGTTTGTGCGACATGTCGGCCCTGCCCCCCGCTCTTCCTCTGTCTTCTTCCTGTCAGAACCTCGGACTTCCGCGGAACCGTGGCTCATCGGGAAACACAAAGCCACAAGCTGCGAGGGTAGGGACTTGGTAAGTTGGTAAGTATCCGTTCAACGTCTACCACTTGAATCGGCTCCTTGTGTCGGAGGGACTCGGGGAGTTACGAGGATGGACCTTTGTTTAATTCCCGGTTGTTGGACGGTACGTGGCAGCTGCCAATTTAGATAATCATGGAATCGGAGAGACTAGGATACGAGATCAAACGTGGGCGTTCAAGAAGCCTTGGACTCGTACGTGAGGTGTGCGAATGGGATGGGCTGTCTTACACGGTATATGTCCCGTATCTCCATACCCGGCTAGTATGGGGAAGCAGTTGGGCCGAGGGCTCAGGGCCAAGTTGGAGTCTTGGCCAGGGTCTTGGCAAAACGTGCATCATTTTCATTCTGTGAACCATCCCTATTCTGACAACATCCGCGGAGCGGGGGGATTGGGGCATGATGATCCCCGGCTGGCCTTGGCTCGATTCAATGCGCACTCGCTACCTAAAAACAGTACAATCATGCAAAGCACACTTACACTTGTTCCCCATGTCGGGGCATCATATACTTACTTGGGCTTGACAATTCAAACTTCCATGTACGCGAAAGCGCAAAATTGAAAGAAAAAAAAAGTAATTGTACGTCGCTCGAAAAATGCAAATAAAAAGGTGCCTATAGTAAGTGCCTCCTCGTCCACCATTCTCCACTCCGAGCAAGAGGATACGGAGACAGTTCAACGTCGGTCACTGTGAACCCACTGAACGGGATACCTCAAACGACGACAGAAGCGATCTCCGACTCTGACTTAGTCTCCTTCTCCACGACTTCATCTTCGTCGGCAGTGGTAGTGAGACCGGCGTGTTTAGCAGCCTTGTCCGCGATGCGCGACAGGCCTTCATCACCATCGAACAGACTATGAAATTTGGTTAACTCAGACTGTCAGCCAGAAGAGATCAAGGGACACGCACGCGGCGGTTTCCTCCAAGGTACGCTGGGAAAAGAAAAGAAAAGAACATGAAACCGGCCACTCGCAGAGGGTGACGTCAACTCACGTTCTTGGTCTCGATGATAAAGATGTAGCAGAACGCCAACTCGAAGAATAGCCAGAAGAGGTAGAACAGCTGCAGAAAATGAGAGTCGTCAGCTTGGGACACGCCCAGAGTCCGTGTTGGAGCCTCACATAGTACTTCCATTGCAAACTAGTGGTGGAGGTTGTTCAGCGACACTTCATAATAGCACAAACATGGTTTGCTTACGCTTGGAGGGCAATGGGATTCACGTATCTAGGGGATAGGTCAGGGGAGATTGCGATCGGCGGACACAAACGACTTGCTGGTTGAAAATAAGAGACAACGAGACCATGAAGTTAAACACGACGAAGCCCTTGGCGCGGAGGGCATATGGTAGAATCTCGACGGTATAACTGCAAGGAGAGCATTGTACCAATGATGCAGACATGAGCAATGTAGCGACTCACGATACAATGAGAGGCGTGAAGGCAAGCTAAACGAGTGCTGCATGTTAACAATCCGTTGATGAAAAATTGAAACCACGAACGTCATCTATAGGACAAGCTCAGCTACAACATAGTGAGACAAAGACACAAGTGTTACTCACAAAAACCGTAGAACAGAACTGTGTATATAAAGTAAGCGCACGAGCCGATTGTGCTGGGGATACTGCACTCACAGATGAACACGATGACGGCATGACCAGCTGCAGTGCTACCCGTTTGCTGATCGATAGAGAAACAAATCGTCTGAGCTGTCCAAAAGACGATCATACCTTCAAAAAAAATTTATCATCCTGTTCGTGACGAATCAGACAACGACCCACCGACACAGGATGTGAGGAAGAGCGGGCGTCTGCCTGCACGGTCACAGAAGAAGCCAGCACCGATTGCGACGAAGAAGTTGAAAATGTTGAGAAGACCATTCTGCAACACGATGAAAAGAACCGTCGAACGAGCGTCACTGTGGGACTCACGATCAGCAACTGAGTGGTTGGGTCAGTAACTGGGATCTTCGTCAGTACAAGGACCCCGATTAATGTGTATGACTTACTTCCGATGGCAGTGAACACCTTGTTCAAGTCTAGGAGTGGTCAGCACCAATGATTCCATCATGCATCGAACTCTACACATACAGTAGGACCTAAGGTTGGAACGCAGAGCTTGGTTATATGATTGTTGACCCCGAAGTAAAAAAAGATAACTTACACAAGACCGTTCCCAGACCACTGCGAGAAAAACGCAAGCGCGACGATGATGCGTATACGTTTCATGTTTCCGGAAGTCTTGAACAAGCTGAGCCATCCAACATTGGCAGCGACTTCGCGATCACAGGCAATGGCAGCCTTGATCTCCTCGAATTCGTATTCCACGAGGGGGTCGCGTCTGAATGAATTAAACACAGGTGAGGGAAGGACGAATAAACCTTGGGGAAGGTGCGGGTGTAATCTAAAATTTGGTGGACTACTTACTCATTGCCGTTCGCATGGTAATATGCCAGTATCTTCAATGCACGCTCCTCCCTAATCGTGAGAATGAGTGAAATGCAATCGTGCACACAGCCGGATAACATACTTTCCCTTGCTCACTAGCCAACGTGGAGACTCTGGGACAAACCATATCATGGCAACCTGGATGACAGAAGGAAGTGCCTGTAATGCAGATGGAATTCTCCAAGCCCAACTTGACTGGATTGTGAAAGTGCCGTAAGTCTTCAAAGGAACGTCTGTGAGATGGGGAACATCGGCTGGCTAGGAAAGACATACAGTCCAAGCAGCACTGGTTACGATTAAGAAACTGATAAGTCGGCGAGCCATAAGGTAGGCTTTGTTAGCTTACATGATACTCCCGAGATACCTAAAATAAATTGAATCAGTACTGCTGACCTTCTATACCTGAAAATGTGTACGAACCAAAGAGTGTTGTACATTGAAGTAGCTTGACCACGGTGAGAAGGGTAGGCCACCTCAGTTACAAGTAGTGGAGCAGACGATGCGGCAAAAGTCAAGCCGAATCCAATCAGGAATCTTGCAAGATGTTGAGGATAGGGACGCCGGCGAACAAGTATTTGTCGCGAAATCTCTTACCGAGCACCGATGAACATCTGCGCTGACTGACTTGCTGTTTGAATGACTGTTGCAATAATCATCAGAATTGCACCGAATACAATGGAGGATTTCCGTCCGAGTCCGTCTGTCATGTACGGCGCAAAGGGGTATGCGCACAGCGACCCGATGCTCTTTGAGGACGAAGGTCAGCAACTTTCCACGTCCCACAGATGGAGGCGACTAACTTGAATGGCATTTAGCAAACCCAGCTGAGCTTGTGATAAATATATGTTCTGCGCTGTGGCAATCAAGATCGCTAACCTTTGAACCGGAGGGGTAATCAAACGCAGAGTTCCATTGAGTCAACGATTGTAAGCCGTCTTCAAAATATTAAATTCACAGTCCTCCCTACTAGTTCATGCACTTACTCATCATACTTCCATCATAACCATTAGTGGAGGATGTTATCAACCTGCTAGAGGGTTAGATACTGGTCCACTATTCTCCGACTCATACGCACATGATAGCGATCCAGAAATTAAGGAGCAGAAGACCTGTAAGGAATTTCAGGCCCACACCTCAGCTGTATACGTCCTCTAATGACATACGCGTGTTCTTGTACCATGGCCGAGGGTCAAGAAGGTGGGCATAAGCGGCAGTGCCTTCGGCGACTATAGCAGGACTAGCACCCATTATTCAAATCAAAAGAGGTAGAAATATTGGGAACAGCAAAGCGAGGACGCGATTGTCCGTTTTTATAAGAAGCAGCTCTTTCGTGCAAGCTTTTTCGAAGATGACGATGCGCAGGCTGCACGAAGGTTTTTCTGGGCTGACGGAGAATCAGGTACGGGAATGAACGTGCAAAGAAACGAGCGACGACAGGGACAGGATTCAGAATGAAGGAAGCCGAAATGCGCCTCTTTGGGAGAACAGGACAGCCGGCTGAGGATGTGTCGGAGAAAGACTGAACTATCAACAAGGGTTCCACGTAATACGACGTTAACCCTGACCGACAGCGTCGATAGCTTACCGATCCGGGCCTACATAAGAGCAACAGGTAACGTGAGTAAGTGCAAACCTACCCGTTGGCGGATCACACATGCAAGTTGATCGTCAGCCACCTCCTGGTCCTCAAGCTTTCAAGCGGGGACATACACGTTTTTAGCGCCATGTGCCAGTGAAAGTAGGATCCGGTTCACAGGGGCGTGGTCCCGCGGATATTTCTCTGGGATTCGTCCCACAGCGAGTACGATAAGATCATCATTGAATAGCTTGAACTGGGTAATGCCCATTCGTCTGGCCAGTATCAGATGGAGCGCTCTAGATTACGCCGGCGTAATCTCATCGCGCTATCCAACTATCCGGCCCACAGATACACGCTCCACATGCCAGTGGAGGGAATGTTAGAGAAGTCGTTACCCAGCGAATTCTGAATAGTATCCACGGTGATCGGAACCGTTTGCATGAAACATCGCAACCTGGGGCCCCACTTGGGGAATCGGACAAATGGTTCGGATTTTCCTACCTGATTCGACTAGTAAACGTCACTCATGATGGAACTCGTGTTTTCAGCGAATTCTGCCAGAGGGCTTTCCGGACGGATGGAAGCGATGACGGCAGGATTACGGCTGCAATTGGACGGAAACCCGGCGGAGCGGAACGCCTGCATAGTCTGATAAAGTGTTGATATTCGTACAAGGTATTTGAGCAAGAGGAGGCAGTTGCAGACGTTCACACATACACTGAGTACTACTTGAAGTGAGCATCTTGATCGAACACCACCTTGCGAGTCGGCCGAAATTTCAACAAAGCGTTAAGCGCCGCGCAGCAACGGTGCCGGCCAACACAACGCAGTGTGCTCCACGACAATCTCATAGGAATTATTCTGTCCCGAAGTCCATGAAAAGTCAAGGATTATCCAGGCGAGAGTGGGTTAAGTACCGGTATATCATAGAACCCTGTCAAGATCGGTTTCGGGTTTCGGCGCTGGGGATTTTGTTTATGTAAGAAGTTAAGGCACGTGACTTCGCAGGCAGAGCGCACCGGCGGTAGGTGGACGCTACACGTCTGGACCTGCTGTGCTGGTGCTTGCTCGCCATCTTCCATTCGAACTTTCAATGAGTAGAATCTTATCACCACGCTCTATGATAGCCAGTGAAGGACCCGTCAGTACCTCGGGTTCTCCAGGGAGCTGCTAGACCATTTAGGCGAAGGAAACACAACACGCTCGGACGCTGCGATTTCATTCAAATACCGATTCGCCGTGTTCAGTATTGTGGAGAACAGAGCGCACAGCTGCACACCGATCGGAATCGCAGTGGCCCGAGGATCAGTCGCCTGGTGCGTCATAACCACTCCTAACATGAGCTCCTCCTGAGCTCATTCTTCCTTTCCTCATTCCCTTGTGTGCGTACCCTTAATCCCTGTAAGTCTGATGCATTCCCATCGATGTATGCACCGCATGATAAATGGGGTGAAGAATCAAAAGGTATGTGGGAGCGTCCTTGAAATCGCTCCACCCACTCCGCCCATCGAACCCTGCTATAATTTTGGTCAAACTTGCTAATACCAATCTTACATGCGCACACCTCATGGAACACTTGGCGCAATAACATTTGTCCTCGACCCAAAGCATATATCTGGAATGGTCATCTGTCCTCCCTTTGGGATTTGACATAGTCACTCTGGTCTTCAATTCTCGCATTGTGCGGTAGCTAATGCGGAATTTGTGGCAGCTTCAGCTTGCATTTCACCTTCATTGATTGGTCCCAATCGGCGTGTCTTCCATCTCGGATCCAGGATAGCAGTGCCACTTCCATACTTTGCGCGAGCACCATGAATGGGAATGCAACCTTCGACCTCCAGGGACTGTGCCACTGACCGGCCGTCGACGGTAATCATTGTTGCCTCGTGTTTTCATTGTCAAATCTGTCTGACGGAACCCTCCATGAAACGTTCCCATATTCTGGTCACTGCCTGAGATCACGCCATCACCGCCGTGGGCAGGTATGAGGCACGAGTTTCATCTAATCGTAGACACGTGTAACGAACCATTTTGGTGGTTTAGCCTCACAATTTGTCAGCCATGGCCGCCATTGGACTTGTCAGTGGCAAGCCAAGCGATGGAGACCAGATTGCTCATTCATCTGGCGATGGAACGGATCCAAACGGCATGGTTCTCCACAGCTGGCCGTTTCATTTACCGGGGACCGAGCGGATCAGGATCACACGGACGCGGTTTGGTTGGCGACGCAGCAACCTTTGAATAGGTTGTATTGGTCAGCAATTCCCACGTGACCCTCCGTCCATGTCAATTTTACTTCCGCCCTGCGCTTCATGGCCAGTTGGCCTCGTGTGATCCCAAGCCCTCCTTCCCGAGCCAACTAGGGCTCTTCACTTTCAACCTTCCTCCTTCGTTCCCAACATGGCCCCGCCTCCGCCTCCCCCGCCTCCACCACCCCCGCCGATGTGTTTCCCTTTCCCGAACAAGACGAGGTTCAGAACAGCGAGT
>JBBPQV010000568.1:0-18396 GCA_038092675.1 Boletus rufocinnamomeus
CATCTGGTGTCTACGAGCCCTCCACTTCTGCCTACCGCTCTCGCTGGTTCTATGTGGTCAAGCAGGATGGCAAAACCCTCCATCTTGTCCATGACCTCCAGCCCCTCAATGCTGTCACTATCCATGACTCATCCACACCACTGTTCATAGAACACTTCACTGAATCCTTCACTGGATTTGCAGTGTATGGGATGATGGACCTGTTTACCAGCTATGACCAGCACCTGCTGCATTCCAACTCTTGGGACCTTACCATGTTCAACAGTCCACTGGGCCCACACCATCTCACCACTGTTCCTATGGGCTACATGAATGCAGTCCAGATTTACCAGGCCAACATGTCATTTATCTTGCAGGACAAAATCCCCCACCATACCTACCCCTTCATAGACAACCTATTGGTCAAATCCATCACAACTCATTACCAGTCCTCAGACAGTACCTACAAGACCATTCCTGATAATCCGGGAATACACTGGTGCATCTGGGAACATCTCCAGGTCATCCACTGCATCCTCCAGCATCTGCAGAATGTGGGCGCAACTGTATCCACCAAGAAGTTCATGCTCACTACACCAGATGCAACCATCGTTGGACACAAGTGTACCTTCAAAGGTTGTATCCCTCATGAAGCAAAGGTTCAGAAGATACATGACTGGCCAGAATGCCAGAATCTTACTCACATCCATGGATTCCTTGGCATGTGTGGTGTGTTATGGATTTTTATTCATGATTTCACTTCCATTGCTTGTCCACTGGTCAATTTGACTCGGAAAGGGGTTTCCTTTGAGTGGGGGGAATCCCAACGTCTTGCTATGCAGTGTCTAAAGGATGCGATATGTCATTTGCCCACACTTCATTGTCTCGACTACGAGTCTGGATGTGAGGTGATCCTGGCCATCAATACCTCTGTGATTGCAGTTGGATTCATCCTGTCACAAGAAGGGGATGATGGCAAACGGTATCCGAACCATTTTGGCTCCCTCAGTTTAATGGAGGTTGAGAGTTGTTACTCCTAGGCCAAACTCAAGCTGTATGGACTATTCTGTGCCTTGCAAGCAGTCCAAATTTTCGTTTTCAGACTATCAAATTTCACTGTAGAGATGGATGCCAAATATGTTAAAGGGATGATCAACAATCCTGACCTTCAGCCCAATGCGACCATCAATCGATGGATCATGGGTATTCTTTTGTTTACCTTCTGTCTTGTTCATATTCCCACTATCAAACATACTGGTGCGGATGGCCTGTCTCATTGTCCACAGTCCAAAGAAGATCCCCCCAAGGAGGACAACCCTGAGGACTGGCTGGATGATGCTTATTCCCTTTCTATTTCCTTGTTGAATGACCACTTTCCTCTTGCCGCTTGTACCACTCACCTTTCTAGATGTCCCGTGCCATCCTGCCAGCTATCCATATGCTATTCACCTCACTTCAATCAAAGACCCTCTCAGAAGCAGAGGATCCAGTACCACCTTGCTTGCCAAAGGCTATTGTCAGAGATGCAAGGATACATAGATGTCATCTGGGAATTTCTTCACACCCACCTTCACCCACCCAACATTTCGGACACTGAGTTCACCTCCTTCATCAACTCTGTGACCAGATTCTTTCTTCTTAACAGGTCCCTGTACTGTCAAGAACCACATGGTCGCCACCAGCTGGTCGTACCAGTCGAGTGTTGGTATGGACTCATTAAGGAGGCTCACAATGACCTCAGGCACAAAGGTGTCTTCTCAGTCCATACATATCTGCTCTTGCACTTCTGGTGGCCCATGTTGGTAGATGACGTCAAGTGGTACATTCAGACTTGTCATGAATGCCAGATCTGCCAGACACAGAAGTTCCACATTCCACCTACCATTCTGGTAGTAGGCAGATTGTTTCAAAAGGTTCACATTGATATAATGTTGATGCTGTGTTCAGGTGGATACCACTACATCGTCCAGGCTCGGTGTGCCCTGATGGCATACCCAGAATGGTGAATGTTATGGTCTGAGAATGCCTCAGCCATCGTGTTCTTCATCTTCAAGGAGATTCTTTGTCGTTGGGAGGCTGTCTCTGAGCTTGTTACTGACAATGGACCAGCTTTCATGCAGGTGCTTGACATCCTGGCAAACCAGTACAGCATCCAGCACATCAGGATCTCCCCCTGCAACTCACAGGCAAATGGCGTGGTCGAATGGCATCACTACAATGTCCAGGAGGCCATCATCAAAAGTATCCTGGGAGGGGAGGTTTGCTGGCCTTCAACAGCTCACTCCATCTTCTGGGCAGAGTGAGTTACAATCCTGAAATTGACCAGATTCTCACCGTACTTCATGGTACACAGTGTGGAACCACTCTTCCCCTTTGATCTATCAGAGGCGACATTCCTAGTTCCTGCTCCTGAACCTGACAACATTTCTAGATCCACCCTGATTTCTTGGCAAGCTCGCCAGCTTCAGAAGTGTCAGGAAGATATTGATACCATCCACGAGCATGTCCTTCTATCCCAGTTTGTGTCAATCAAACATTTTGAGGCACAGTTCAAGAACTGAATACATGACTATGACTTCAAAAATGGTGATCTTGTCTTGGTCTGGAACTCCCGGATCGAGAAAGAGTTGAACCGAAAGATGAAGCCATGCTACCTTGGTCCAATGGTGGTCCTCTGACGGACTACTGGAGGATTGTACTTGCTGGCAGAGTTGGACAGCACCATCTCAAGATTGAGGTACACAGCCTTTTGGTTGCTACCTTACCACCCACACAAGAAGATCACAATTCTGGTTATGGACCTGACTGGAGTGGATGATCAAGGGTTGGATGAGTTCAACGCAGAGGATGATATCAAGCAGGATGATGAAGATGAAGATGTGGACTAGTTCCCTCTCATACAGACAGTGTTCTATCCTGGGTTTCGTCTGGTGACTCTTTTTCTATCCTGGTTTTCGCCTGGAGTATCTACCTCATACAAGAATGTTTCCAAAAACAACAAAACATATATACGGACTAAAACCACAAAACAGATAAAACATAAAAGACAAAAGAAAAGCATACCTGTTTCCCTCTTTCCTCATCTCAACAAACTTATTATTAGAATTCTTATTCAAATGTGCACTGAGACAGCACCCCTTAAAACCATTTTGGACTTTCTACAAACCTTGGGATTACAGCAGGTATAGACGCGAAAAGACAATTGATGAAGATAAGTCAAGCAGAACTTGCAACTGGTGTTGTGTTTCTTTTTTCTTTTTCTTTTCATTGACTCCTATGTATAAACAATAGCTAAGGATTGGCAAACAACCCACATAACTGACTACACTAAGTTTTTCACCAACTCATTACTACTAGATCTAGATAGTGTTTCATCTAGGAGATTTGTAATCCCTAGCTTATAGTGTTTCATCTGTGGAAGGCAAATCAGTAGTCTAGAAAACAAGCACTTTAGTTTCATTGCATTTGCCTATAAAGAAGACAGTGGAAGCGCAAGTTATGATGAAAGGGATGATGATTCGAGAGGAGGAGGATTGGCCTGCAATCACATTAGCATAATGACTACCTGGACTGATTACTACGCACTGGGAGGTGGCCCCTTCACTTCAGGCATGATTGCTTTCACCTGCCCTCCTTTTCCCCCTCTACCGCTTGACTTACTGCACTTACTCTTCTGTCGGCTACATGCTTTGCAGGTCTGGTTTGGAATGCCTGTACACTTTCAGCAGCCCCGGTCACACTGATTGCATGAAGGATTGTGCAGGATTCACTTTGACACAGCTACCAGAGGTTTCTCGACGACCTCAACACCATCCTTGTCCTTGTTGTCCTCCACCATGGGGTGAGGACGCTGAAGGAATCAAAATGTCAGCCTTCCACACAGCTCACCATCAGTCATGTACCTTGCACTGAGTAGGTCTGACGACCATGTGTCCCTCTGAGGTGGAACGTGTTGATATCAAGGTCAGACCACATGCCTTGCTTGTCATTTCAGAGTTGGGAGGTCCTTGCAAGCCTTTGAGGAGCCCGTACATTCGAATGCTTTCCCCTTTTTCTGTGTGGCAACCTCTTGACATGCCATCACTTCCACCTTCCATTTGCTCTTGAGCCTGTTGACCACCTGCATCTTCTCCAACACGTGACCCTCCACCAAGGTTTCTGCACCATGTTCACATGCCTTCTGAAGAGAGCTGTAAAGTTGCATCTGCAACAACTGTCAGTCTGACGTCGAGAAACAAGAAACAATCACGCATCAAGGCCATGTCCCATTCCTATATCCACATTTCCTGTTGTTCCTGCTGATCTTCCATATTGGCCAGGATGCTTGTGGCAATGTTGAACATGAAGTCATTGGCAACCCTGAGGTCTCTTGCAGCAAGGGATCGTGGATCACTGTCGATCAGCAACCATGTGAATACAAGGATATCAGACAGTGATGACATGGGGGGAGAAAGAAGGAATGAATGAAGAAGAATAGGAATGTGTGCCATGGTGGCAAGGACTTCAAAATTTCAACAAACTCCACCATTGTCCTAGCCAAAGTCCCATTTCCCACCATCACATGACTGACTGGGAATAGTCAGTATCAAAGACCCTCTCAGATGTAGGAGCTTCCGGCTTCCTACAGTTGTAACCTCTCTTTTCCCCTCTGTCTAGGTACCCAGCTAGCATCATCTGTCATGTCCATGTCCATCTGTTCCAGTCCGAGGTGAGCCAAAACATTCCTAAAGCATTCCTGTTCATCCTGTCTTGTTCATCTAACCGGACTCTAACCAGATCCTACTTACTCAATTCCTTTGTCCCTTAAATGCCACCTTGAATCCCTTTGTCCTTATTTGTATTTCCTTTCCATAAATTTGTTGTCATGTGCCTTCATTTACTTTTTCGAACTTCTTTTTGAGTTAGCCTCTGCCACTGAATGATAATATTTAGATCTATAGAGTGCTTCCTTGGCAACATAGTTACCAAGTCTTGGGAATGCCCAGACTATAAAAAGTTTGTACCTGGATCAGAATAATCATCTTGCACACCCTGCCTTGATCCCTCACATCTAAGTCTCACATTGGAAATCTCTTCATTGTTGTTGTCGCTGGTCCTCATCCTTGACCAGTTAGCATTCTCATATTCATCACCAGCCCATGTCCTTGGTCAGTTAGCCTTTTGTCTTCATCTGTAAGACCCTCATCCTCAGTCACCTTTCCTCATCATCTTTACATTGCTCTGTCTGCCTTTTTTTTCTTCCTCTTTGTTCATTTTTTGGACTGCTTCATCTCACTGTCACTCATTTCAGTCTCTCATTATGGAACAAAGTGCTAGTCTCACCCTGCTCCGTTGTACTTGCACATTGAATGCTATGAAGTATCTGGGCCTGCCAGATGCACCTGCTAGATGGCACTCACATGTCAAAAAGGTCACTGATGATGTGCACCAGTCAGAACTCCAGGCCATGAAGGACGTCAAGGCACTACGTACTTTGGATCACATTGTCTCCATTGAGGAATCGATGGAAGCTTCACAACAGGTGAAGTACACAAGAACCAAAAATGGTGTTTGCCCAACCAAGCCCAGGACGGTCAAGGATGGGGTCACAGCCGCTGTTGTCCCAAAAGGTAAGAGACATTCCTATGTGTAAATGAGCATTAGAATTGAGTCTTGGATGTACTTGCAAGATCACCTCAACAACAACCCAGACGAGGCTGCTAGACCCAGTGCCAGCACTGGCCCACAGCCAAAGAAGCCTTCTGGTGGACTTGGACTGCATGAGCTAATCACAGCCACACAGGCTCACCACCTGTGATCACAACAGCTGGTGTCTGCGGCTGCAAGTCAATGCGTGTGAACTGGAACATATCTGGGACAACAAGGTGTAAGTTATTTCTACACTCTGACTCACATGTTATTACTGACTGAATCAACCCTCTTTTTCATCAACATGATGCAGTCAACACCGACAGTCCAAACTGCAAGGTGAATGCGATTGCAGAGGTCAAAAAATAGACCTCTTGTGTGCAAAAGCAACAGCAAGCAGGCATGGCAACCCCATTGTGTGCACCTTCCATTAGCACAGCAACAGAAGGGCTGCCATCCACTGTAGTGTCAAAAACCACACAGAGTACTAGCACCACCAGTGTAGAGGATGAGGACTGTCATGGTGGTTGTTGGAATTATGGTATCCTGATTAGGAATTATCTCATATCATAAGTTCCTTTATTCATTTTATTTTTCTACATTATCCATGTTCCTTCATGGAGATGTTATATGTTAACTTTTCAGATACTAATGGTTGTATTCAACCATAGTATTACTCTTTCCTTCTTCTTGTCATGTCAATGGTTATATCCATATGACTGACAGTCACCACTTGTGATAGTCATGCTTGTGACAGGTACGATTGTACCATCTAAGACCTGACTAACAGGCACAAGCCCAGACTCTGGTGATGTCACAGGATGACATACACCATGAGATCTAGACACATATTAGTCAAACCTATTACATCATAGGGTCTAGACATATGTTGTCATATGACATCACTTATGACTTCATACCCTCAACCCAGGTCCAGATGACTATATACATTACATCATCGTTACCACTGTTCTGCCATGGTAACACCCTTGACCCAGGGTACAAGGGTTTCTCACATCACCTGTCAGGGTACAGGGTTGACACCTTATATGGTAGATCATATGATACTTACCATCCAATAGGAATGCCCATGGGCTAAGGGCATTACCTTACATATCTTTTTCCTTTTATACTTACATGGTCTGTGCACCATGTCTCTTACTATAAATACAGGGTCTTATACCCTTATAATATTAAGCTCTTTACACTCTTTACAACCATCGTAAGGATCTTCCACTAGAGATCATCACTCTAAGTGTCATTTCACTTGAGGTCATTCCTCACACTCCTTCAGCTGTTGAAACAACTTCTTTTGGTGTATCAAACCTCTGTTCTGTCAAGGTCGCTGTTCACTAGGGTTTAGTCAGCCTCTCTCCACTAGACTACTTCAAGACTCCTCACTGCCTCTCAACACTACACCCTAGCCTCTCAACACTTAGCTTTGCCCATCACTATACTGTGACTATGTGAGCTCTCCCACATTCATCACATCTTCCATTGCTGTTCTTTGCCTGCATTGGACTGTGTTAGTGTCCAGTTCTGATAGTGGTATGGGCATTGATGAAGGCAATACTTACAGCAGTGGCTTTGGAGAAGACAGCAACAACTCCCTAGAACAAGAAGAGGCTCAGGGAGCTACAAAGGAGAAACATGTGAGTCGCATGCAAAAAAAAAATGGTGTTCATGCCCTCACATTTCTCTGCAGTCGCTTGTCATGTTGACCCAAGTGCCACCAAGGCTGACTCAGGATCCAAGGCAGTTCATGCTGAAATGAAAGATTTGCAACACCAATGATGCACCTGGCATCATGGCCACTACCAGGGAGGATGACCTCTCAGGCCAGGAGATGGAGCCAAAGCTGGAGGAGACGATGGAGGGGGATGGTGCAGCCCCCGCATCAATCAAGCCAGATCTACAGGACATTGCCTCACTGCAGCCTCACACTTTACCAATCAGGTATGATCAGTGTCTAAGTCTGCAATCTGATTGATTACTAATAGAACCTTGACCCATTTCATAGAGTTGCATCAACATGCTTGCATAGCCTGCCAAAAAAGTCAAAGTGGACCCAACGAATGAGAACATTCCCAGCTCCTCCACCCCAGCTCTGTCTGCCAAGTCCTGCTCTAACAGATCAACCAAAGCACAGCACACATTGACACAAACATCCACCACACCACCACAAACATCCACCATGCCATCTGAGGCACCTCCTTCTGTGACGACCAGTACAGGACAAGTACATCACACAAAAGTAGACCTTCCCCCTGACCTAGTGGCCAATGGTAGGTGGCCAAGGGTTATCATCCCCACATTGCTTTTGTGTGTAGGGGGGCACAATGATGTTTGGTCTGTGACACGAGGTGCACTTGCTTATGCACTTCCATTAATTGTGGACTCCAATCCAGACTTGGTCTCAACCAGAATGGACTGGAGCTGGAATGGGGCTATCATCTCTGTTGTATGTTGTTTGCTGCACCCTGGACTGGTCACTGACATGATTAAATAGGCTTATCAACATATGTGCAACTGGCGGCACAATATCAGCTCCACTGCCATCATGGTTGTCATGAGCTTGTTGCAGTGTGCCTCTAGCAACTGAGAAGTTAAGGATATGGCTGACATGCTCCTCAAGAGCTACAGCTTCCTCTACAATGACCTTGATGCCAGCAGCCCAAGAAAGCTTTCCACTCCAACTTAATTTGTCAGCTCCTCAACAGTGCACACCTACAGTATATGAACAATGCAATGTCACATGTTCATATTATCCATCCTCCCTTGGACAACTACTGCAGTGTCATTGGTTTGTGTGGAGCTGTGGTACATTCTATTTCATGCAAACAATATTCTCGTGAATTCACTAGATGTATGCTTGCAGCTTGAGCATGCACTTCATTTGGCATCTGATGGATACATCATGTGCAAGACAATCCAGGCAATGGAGGGCAAGAATGGTGGCTTGAAGATGCCTGTGAAGCTGAACAAGCATTCCAGTAAGGAAAGCCACTTCACATTGGTGTTCTCCAAACAGAATTGGGGAAGTGCCACAAGATTGCTCACCGCAAGGGTGAAGAAGCACACAGCCAGTCAGATCATGGCAATAGTCAATAAGGCGCAGAAGACTCCTTGGATCTTCCCTTCCAAGTGCAATGCAAGCTCATCTGGCACATCTACCACAGTGATTGATCCATATGCCAACATCTGTAAGTCAACTCATTCATAAATGATGTTTCTAATGGATCTTTTTCTTCTGTGTTAGGATCTCTGCACTGCCTCTGTGCCATCGTCCCATGCTTGGCTTCCCCTGCTCAACCTTTTTTTGCATTATACTAATCAACTTTGTCACAACTCCACTTGGAAATGGCTGCTTTGTTTCTAACCCATTTGGTCTTGATACCTACTTTCAGCCATGTTCTCCCTCCCCTGTGCTGCAATGTTTGGCCATTTCACTCCCATCAGATTCAGTCTCGATATCCCCTTTTGGCCATATTCTCTCACCCCGCACTACACCACCTTTTTTCTCCATTCACCCGAAATGGACTACTTCCTTCCTGGCACTCCTTTCCTACTTTTCATTTACTTGCCTGTATGGCAGCTGGCGTGTTGAGGCACCATACTTAATCTACACACTTTTTTGTGCCTATAATTCATTATTTGCTTTTTATCTCACTTGCCTGAGGGGATAGTAAGTGAGCAAGTGGGTTCCAGCAGAGGAACCTACTGATACAAGTGTAGATTTACTTGGAACATGGTCTACTTGATGTCTACTTATGTAAGCCTGAAGTCATGATAAGTTGCTATAAGTGACATTCAGTAATGTGCTACAATGCTGATGTTGAAGGACTGGACAACCAGAATGCCTTCCAGAGTAAATAATATTTTGTCATGTCCTTGGGTCATGACCACTTGACAACATCTCCCTTTGATTGTCTGTTGGAAAAAATGCTTGGTGGAGACAGACATTTGCATGTGGGATGAGCACAACTGCATTCTTCTCATACAGGAGGATAAATGACCAGGCAACAAGGTAGACCCAGTACCCCAACTCATTGCCTCAAGCATTGTGGCATATCAGCAAAACATTTTCATTCATGATACAGAGCACCACATCTGGGCTTCAACTCCCAGTGAGATCACATTCCCCAGTATCACACTCACCGGAACATCCCCCACCTTCTACAAAATCAACATTACCACGGAACTCAACAAAGCTGTTAGGAACAGAACATTCCCCATCAACCCCATCACTGTCTACCATCACACTCCACAACTTCCGCACGACAAGACTAAAGGAATGATGTTATTGGAAAACCGTACAACCATTGTTCAGTACTACGAAGCATTTAAAGCCTTTCTTTAGCAGGTGCATTTCATTATTCACTGGTGTTAATGACATAGTACTACTTAGGACTTGGGCACAATTAGTTTAAGTAGTGGTACTCCCAATGTGTTATCGGCGTCAGTGATCCATTTGTCCAAATGTATCAGTGAAAACATCATGACCTAGCTGGTCGGCACAAAGAATGTGTATCGCCACAAAAAAACGTCCCCGAATCCCATGACCAAAAACTATGCAAAACAAAGGCGAGAAAAACATTACGAGACCAAGAGTTGTTTCGATACCAAAATCCGATTAGCCAACCTCGTCAAATTCGCGTCCGCTACGATGACCTCGGGGACATATTCCACGTTGAACGCTTGTTCGATCGCGGTGCAAATACGTTTCGCTTGACGTTCTGACCAGAAACTAAAGTCGTCCGGGTCTCGCGGATCGCCAGAAGGATCGCTCTCGTCAGCGTCCACGCCGCCGCAAGATAGGGGAATTAAGTGTGGATCGTTGTCCAAGCAGAGGGGAATGATGTCGGTAAGACATTTCCTGATAGACGTAAAATCGAGGGATGTCGGCTTGTTAACTTCAATGTTGTCATCGCGTCAAAGGCATTTAGTTCAACCCACGAATAGCAATTACTAACAGTCGAGACTCACCGTAGATATCCAAAGGACCATCAATCCCGAGGACATTATGCTTGCCATCATGGTGATACCGAACCTAAGTTAACAGGAACACACGAGTGTCAATCGTTTGACTAACCGCGACAGCCTAACGAGAAATACACACCTCATATCGCCCAGTTGTCCATGGAAGAGTCGAACCCTGGAAGACAACAGTCCCAGTCTGCGCTTCCAGGCTCCTCGGGGACACATTGGCGTTATCGAGAGGCACATCGCCGTCCCATTCCTTATTGTGAACAGGAACCCACAATCCAAATGACGATATCTTCGTAATCAACGTCGACTTGTTCGCACCAACCTATTTGATGCTTCTATCAGTCAACTACGTCAAGGAAAAATGAAAACGCCGCACCCTGTAGATGCCAACCCAATCACGCCGAGAGTGGCGCTGGGGAGCTTCCCACTTGACATAAATAGGTTCTCCAAGGTGGAACCGCATATCGCCGGATTGACTGGGAGAAATCGAGACTTTGTATTTGGCGGTATCATACGAAGACAAGTCATTCGCAACGCGTCTAAGAGAACCAGAGCGGGGAAAACCAGTCTCTCAATATCAAAAGCGGACAGTAGATGGTGGGGGACTCACGTTATGACCAGGCGTTCACGCGATTGTTGCAAAAGCACTTTGGTCTCTTGCATGACTTCCGATATCTTTGGTCTAGCTAGACGGTTATCAATTCATATGCCACCAAACGAACGTATTCTGTTTGACTCACACTTTGCCAAGAATTCTTCTACGACATCGGCAGTCTCCTCAAACACTTTATCAAAAGTCCCTTTGACTTCCTTTGCAACTCTCCTGATCTCTGGTGCATGACGCCCAGCGCGAGACTCCAGAAGTCGTGCGTTTTTGCTCGCGACGTTTTTGATGACCTTGACGAAACCTGCCTCCTTGCGTAAACTATCTCCATACAATTTCCTCATGTGAGGGCTGCCGCCATGATTAGCATACCGTATCAACCACTGATGGATGAACGTGAATCAGCGGGACTTACGTCTCAACATTGTGCAAAAACCACCAATGTGCGAGAAATCTCAGGACCGCAAGGAGGCCTACAAGTTTGCTGCCGCTGATAAGCGCGAGTCCAAAGAATGATGCACCACTCATGAGTTCAGGATTGTCGAGGTAACTTTGGACGGCTCGTTTGACAAGGTTCCGAAACACAAACTTGAGAAATAGCTCACCGGAAGATACCAGTGTATTCCAAATGGGAAGGGAAGTCTTCTGCAAAGAAATCTCCGTAGAACCATCCTGAGTGTATCAAATGAGCGAACGTTTTCTGACGGAACCGAAATGCATACCAAACACGCCGAGAACTTCATACGACTCCATGGCCGCCCATATGTGAAGGCCAATCAGCAGCTTTAAGGAATGAGCAAAAAATACACCACGAATAAAAGCTGAAGGCGTACCGCTCCCAATGTATGGCACAAAAGATCGTCTCCCTCTGTCCACGATTTCGGTAATTCATAGGTCTTCACGGCAAGGCCAACGAGGGAAACTGTAAGAAAAGTATAAGCGAGCAAGAAAAATGCGGACTAGGGAAAGCAAATACTATAAGTCATGCATAAGCTCATGTTACACAGCGCCTTCCAATTCGTAAACGCCTCCTGCACTGCACTGTCGCCGTTATCGTTGACAGGATAGGGATAGTTCTTGAGAAAGTGGCGAACAAGGAACTTGGACCGGCTTTGCGCCTGCAAGAGAAGACCCAAGCCAAAACTATGGAAGATGCACCAGGCAGACGCGTGAGCGAAATGCAACGCCAGAGTCGCACGATGTGACATGATTGGGAGACAGGAAGCGACCAATATATAGAATATCAGCAACACCAACATCGCATCAGAAGACCTGATGCGTAACGAATTCGGTTGAGCGAATTCTTTGAACAAGTTCCCCGATGAGCACCGTACCGTAATAAATCAATGTTATGAAGCCCAACAACGTCACGTCTGAAATACTTGTGATACAGATCATGCTCTGACACTGGTTGTTGCTGTACAGCGGATCTCCTGAGTGAGTCATTGCTCACGCGTGGGGTACGGAGACTCTTGCTCGGTTTCCGGGTTGGTACTGGCGTTTCGACTTCGGTCTCAAAGTCAGTTTCAGAAGCAGTCTCGCCTTCGGATGCAGGTGGAGTCGAAAGTACGTCCGTGAGGTCCTGGTGGGGGATCACTGGTGGCGTAGCGCTCTGCTTGCGAGGACAGGTCGACGCTAAGGGCTTACGCACAGCAATCGGTTGACGTTTCCCATACATTCGCTCAATATCTAACGGAACGTCAGCGTTCGTTGTCAAATGAAGTGTAACAAGACGTACGCGGATTCTCGAAGAACACCAAGAAAGCAAACTGAGAGGCGTGGGCGACCAGACTTGCAAATAACACGGGATAGCTGCCAACGATCAACGACAGACCGTAGTAGCCCGCATAGCCTGCAAGACACCCAACATTCGAGCATCTCAGAAGGGAACGAGTAGAACGACCTACCGACAGAGTACATCGGGTGCGGTGCGAGCTCGAACACGCCATCAAAGACCAGGTTACCGCGCTGGAAGAAGACGTCACCCCAGTACCAGCCATAATCCTTCACGACGCCGCGTGCTTCCGTTTCGACCCAGAGATTGAACACGATCAGCGCGATACCGCCAACCCAGCTAACAACGTGTCAGCCGTCGGGGGTAATCGCTCCATGACAAGTACCTGCCGCATGACGTGGACAGTGAACGAAAGTCCCACTGGAACTCGGAACCAAGAAAAGGCAAACATGCAATACGCCAGGAAATCACTGCACACGACCTTGAGTATCAGCACGACCACACAAGCAACGCTCGACGCACTTCAAGAGAATGACATCCACCAGCTGTCTGAACAAGAGCCATGTGTTGTATTCCAACGGAAGCTCCTATAGGAAACAGGAAAGATCAGCACGCGTTCAAGCCCAATCTCGATACACCCACATCGAACTCGTAATCTTTGCCCATCTTACCGGCAAGCTGTGCACAAATCCAGTTTCTCATAGCAGGATTACGACTCTCGTCAAGCCATCCCAACCGCTGGATTTCTCGAACGATCCACTTCCCCTTGCCCCGTTTCGTAAGAACCCAACCCAAACCAGCATCGTACGCAGCGCGCCAGAACGCAAAATAGACTAGGAAGAATATCTTGGACGCTGACCGGGGCAACAGACAAAACAGGACGAGTTGGAAACCCAGGATAGATTGAGAATGTCCAAGTGACTTTTTGGGTATGCAGGGTGAAATAGTGCCGAAAGGACATCGTGGGTAGTTGGCACGCGAAAGACTATTGGAAGACATTTATAGTTTTTGTAGAAGCAATGTCAGAAGAGCGGCCACGCACCTTCACCACCGGGTGTCTTACCCCACACGACCTCTTCTCGCTGGGGATTCAGACGGGGATTCTCGTCTCGGTCGTCGGATGCTCTTGCTGTATCTGAGAGTCTCCTTTGGCGCAATCCCTGTGGACTCGCCAACGTCATTGCTGCAAGGAACACGTCGAACGGGACAGAACGGCGACGAAAAAATCGGCTCAATAAACCTGTCGCAATTTTACGTAAAAAGCCGAAAATACAAGGACGGTGCTATTGCAAAGATGCCGATGGTTTTAGTGGCATCTGAACGCTTCCAATTCTTGATCTAGATATCGAACTCCTTAGGCCACGTTTCAGATTGCTCCTGGAGCTGGGCAGTCTGGGAGGAAGAAGTGGTGAGGTTGCGACGGAGCTGTTTGAGGTCCTTGCGAATGATGGTAAGCTCCTCCGTTTTAGAGGCATCTGAACGCTTCCAACTCTCGATCTGAGAATTGAACTCTGTAGACCGTGTTTCGTATCGCTGCTGGAGCTCAGCGATTTGGAAGGATAAAGTGGCGAGGTTGCGATGGAGCTGCTCCAGGTCCTTGCGCGCGGTGGTGAGCTCCTCTGTTTTAGAGGTGTCTGAACGCTTCCATCTTTCGATCTGGGAGATAAACTCCTTAGACTGCGATTCATATCGCTGCTGGAGTTCGGCAATTTAGGAGGATGAGTTCCCGAGGTGCCGACAGAGCTGTTCCAGGTCCGAGCGAGCGATGGTGAGCTCCCCTGTTTTAGATGCGTCAGAACGCTTCCATTCCTCGACTTCAGAGAGGAGATCGCACGATCTTTGTCCGACACCTTGTCTCGGAGCTGGTCTTGGAGAGAGCTGAGCTCCCTCGGCTGCATGTCGTAACACTGCTGTAGCTCCGCGACTCGAGAGGAGTTGGCCAAATCTCGCTGGAGACCCTCAACATGCTTGCGAATAGTCAAGACACGTTCTTCCTTCACGGCGTCTGTACGCTTCCATTCCTCGACTTGGGCGGTGAGAGCAACGACTGTGCGAGATTTCTCTTCGTAGGATGACGTCTTGGTTTGGAGCTGGTTGTGCACAGAGACGAGGTCACGCGACTGCGCCTCATAACGGCCCTGAAGATCAGGGAGTTGTGTGACGGAAGCGGACAAGTCTCGCCGAAGTTTCTCGACCTGCTTGATGGTAGTCGCGATCTGCTCTGCTCTCGTAGCATCCGCACGCTTCGACTGGTCGAGTTCCGCGGTAAGGGAGGCAATAAGTTTATCCTTGCCTTCGTGAAGCGACGTCTTGGTTTGAAGTTAGTTGCACACAGAGATGAGCTCACATGACTGCGCCTCATAACGGCCTTGGAGCTCCGCGAGTTCGAAAGCGGTAGCGGACAAATTTCGCTGAAAGCTTCGCGATCTACTCCGCTTTATTAGCATCGGTACGCTTCCAATGACCGACTTCAGCGGTAAGGAAGGTAATGGTGCGATCTTTGCCTTCGTTGGAAGAGGGGATTGGTATTGAGGATGCTCAGTAAGTTCCCTACTATATCTGGATTAAATGGTTGCATCCAGTGTCCTTTAGGGATGCATTGAGGGCAGAGATAAGGTGCCTGCCCAACAATCCAACCACCTCCCAGAGGATTGGTTTAGCTGAAAAGCAACAGCTTCTTTTGGCCAGAATCTCTAAATTCAATGAGGCTGCAGGGGCCTTGACAGGGGGGGTTGAAGCTGATGTTGTAGGAACCCTGGTCGATGACCCTGATTTCTGCCTTGAGGAGAATGGAGACAGATTGGAGGAAAAAAATCAGGAAAATTTCTGGCAAGATATACAGGACAAGGATGAGGAAGATTATTCTGATGATGATGATGTCATTGATGAGAACCCCGAGCTTCTCAAATTGTGGCTACCCTCAGTAGTTGGGAGTTCTGTGGCCAAAGGGTTCAGGTTGGTAGGTTTGATGAAGGAAGAGATCAGGCTATGGATAGGCCAGGTAAATGATAGCCTGGAAGACCTGCGAACTCACCTAGATCACAAGTCTGTGTTGTACCAGATTAACTTCTGAAGTGCAGCTTCAGTACAAATGGCTACCAGGTCTAAACAAGAAATTCACTGGCTGGTGCTGAAGATAAATCAAGATGTGCAGAGATATCATTGAGCAAGGCAGGCTCTTATCAATTTGCATGCTCCTCAAGACATCCTGCAAAAGTATCCCCCTATAACTACTCAAGGTCTTTCGATCAACAAGGATGTGACTGAAGAAAACTATTTGGGACAAAGCTCTGATGTGCTGGCTTGGTTTTGGCAAATTCCAGGAGAGGACTATGGCACTTCCAAAGTATGGACTGAAGAATGTAAGTTTATCCCTGCTTTTCAGTATGGTTGATGGTTTCAAACCCTCTTTGCAAGTTTATTGAATCAATTGGCTGAAGGCAAGGGCAAGATATGAGAGATGGAAGGAAGAGTTGAAAATGGTCAAGTATGAGATGCTTTGGACCTCCTTATGATTCAAGCATCAGGAAGAAATGTGGGAAGAAAGATGGGTGAGAAGTAATGAGCCAGGGGAAAAAGCATATGCTGCGAAGCAAAGAAAGGTATGGGGGAGATTCAGGGAGAGGGCAGAAGAAACATTTGAAGCATACATAGAAAGAAAAAAGTGATCATGTTATTGTCTCATCATGCAACTCATCTGTAGATGCCTAATAACACCATATGACTTCACTTGGCCAACACCACTTCTACATAAATGCATCACATCATCACATAACTGGGGTCAGCCAATGAGCCAAATATTTCAACAGTCAGCCAAGACCACTTCTACATACATGCTGGACACCAGGATCATCTGAGCTGACAAGTCATATAATATTGATGATCAGCCAACACCACTTCTACTTACATGCATGAGATCATACAACTGGCATTGGCCAATGCCACTTGCTAGACACCATAGATTAGGTCTGCAATCTGATTGGTAACATAACATAAGCCATCAGCCTATGCTACTCTACATTCATTCTTGCAACTATACTACTGGGATCGGCCAACCCTGTTGCAAGTGATCTCAAGCAAAACACTGGCAGGACTCAATGTGGGCTACACCAAACCTAAAGAGTATAGAGAAGAGGAGAGTTAAGAGTTGAGATGAAGCTAGCCTTCCTTAATGCACTCACAAGGACGTAGGTCGCAAGGCACAAATGGATTAGACTGGGGAGTCCAGTTGAATACAGCTACTTTATATATGTTACAGGTGTGCACACAGACCATAGGGTCCATGAGAAAGACTATTAGTTATAGATAGATGAAAGAAGTATTCATGAGAAGAGAAGAATGATAATGAGAGAAAGAAGTGGAAATTAATAAGGCATGTATGCAGCGTGTTTGTCTAGACCATAGGTCATGTGTAGTTTCCCATGGTCATGTGCACATCATGTGACTTTGAAGTCTGAAAGATGTAAAGTACATACATGCACAAAGGCGCTAAGTTAAAAAGTTTGAAAATATTGTATATCATAACAGACCCCTTGTTTGCATACATCCTTGCACCTGTAAATGTGGGAGCTGCTAACCAGCCAAATATGTCAGCAATTGGCCAACCCCACTTGTGCATAGATGTTTGGAACCATACAAATGGGATTGGCCGACAAGCCAAAAATGTTGGTGATCAGCCGGCCCCACTTTTGCATACAGTGATGGAACCATACTACAGGGATTGGTCGATAGGCCAAAGATTTCAGTGATTGGCCAACCCCACTTCTGCATACAGTGTTGGAACCATACTACAGGGATCAGTCAATAGGCCAAAGATTTCAGTGATCAGCCAACCCCACTTCTACATCAATGCCTGCAACCATACATCTGGGATCA
Source organism: Boletus rufocinnamomeus (assembly GCA_038092675.1). Taxonomy (NCBI): domain Eukaryota; kingdom Fungi; phylum Basidiomycota; class Agaricomycetes; order Boletales; family Boletaceae; genus Boletus; species Boletus rufocinnamomeus. The sequence goes on from JBBPQV010000568.1 coordinate 17,811, forward strand.
GCTGCCCAGCTAAATATTTGTGTGACCGGCCAATCCCACTTCTACATAGATACTCCAACCATACATACATCTGGGATTGGCCACCCAGCTAAATATTTGTGTGACCAGCTGACCCCACTTCTACATAGATACTCCAACCATACATCTGGGATTGGCCGCCCAGCTAAACATTTGTGTGATTGGCTGACCCCACTTCTACATAGATACTCCAACCATACATCTGGGATCGGCTGTGCAGCCAAATATGATAGCGATTGGCTGACACCACTTCTACATTGATGTATGCAACCATACCACTGGGATCAGCTGACCAGACAAATTTTTCAGTGATTGGCCAACACCACCTTTACATCAATGCCTGCAACCATACATCTGGGACCAGTGACCTGCATGAAACTGGTTTCATGCATAGTCAGAAAAGCTACCATCTGAGAATGGATATTTCTACCACTTGAAGCAGTTAGAATCCTTGGATACTATAGGGCCAGATAACCCTCAGTATGACCTACCTTCCCCTATTTTTATTGGAATATTTTACCAGAAGAATATGGAGATATAAATAGTTTTATTCAACCACAACTCTACT
>JBBPQV010000569.1:0-18386 GCA_038092675.1 Boletus rufocinnamomeus
AGCTTTGCCGAGCCATGGGCTAGCTAAGTACTTACAGTTCGAGTATAAGTACACATTTGGGACATTATTTATTGCTGGTGGGGAGAAAAGCGAGTAAATAAGCCTAATTATAAGTTGCACCACCGCTTCGCGCCATGCCTAATAAGGCTTACAAATCGGGAACTATAGGTGTGCAGGTGTTCACAATTTGCAGGGATTCCGAACTTGAACTGCGCACCCAAATACTCTTGGCGGACTCTTGTTTCTGAGTCGTTAGGATGGGTGCGAGTAGTTCATCGACTATCGGGCATGGGAGGTTTCTCACGCTCCTTGGAGCTGGGTGGCCCGGGCGGTCCGGTATTCCACAAGCACCCCAAAGCGTTCGCTACCAGACGTCAGCCGCTCGCATGGTAGCCGTTGGCCGTGGTGTAAGGCGTTCTGCTGGTTGGGGTGGTAACATTGTGGGATAATTCTATGTCCTGTTGTAGTGCACTTGGCACTTGGTCATAATTACCGAACTTTGCCAACCTGTTTTCCAAGAACTTTTCAACTTTGACGTTCTTTGGCATCCGTATGTTTATTTTCTCCACGAGCAACATGGAACTTACTTTCGCGCCTCTCACAGGACCATTGATTCCGGGGGTCAGGGATTTTCAACGTCAGGAGTAAGTGCTACGGCACCAAAGACCTTACAATGACGTTTGTGGGCTTTGTCGAACTTCGTTGAGTGCACACTGCAGTCGGGCTTGTCAACACTCATAACAGACTGTCCGCTCTCTTTCCCTACCGATATTCGCATGGAAGGACCTCACATCGACGTAAAATTAGTCGCTTGGATTTTTCCCTCGGTGCCGCACTCAAGAGCTCCCAGGTGCACCTCTCGCATTTTTCTAGATTCCAGTCCGACATTCGCAAACGTCGTGTTCCAGCGCCGAGCGGCCCGATGATCGTCTCATTGCCCTTGTGGATGTTTTGTTTTCCCGGTTGGAACCTTGTGGGGACTCGCAAGCTGTTCACTATTCCAGTACTTTCCCTCCATCGTCACTACGTTCTTCCGCCGGGCCGCCAAGCCATTTGGACGAAGACATGTAGTATAAGAGAGGCAGCATGGTCGTTTCTGGTGTCAACGAACATTCAGGTGTTCAACTCGCAAGAGGATGTTCCCTTCACTCGCTCTTGCTTCTCTCTGTACACTTGCCAACGCGGCGCCACGGACGTCATCGTCTAATCGCTGCGTGGGCACGATCTCGTCGCTCACTGACGTGAGCACCGCAGTTCAGTGTACGACCGTGAACATCAACGCGTTCACTGTACCAGCCGGGCAGACGTTCAACCTCGACCTGTTGAACGGCACGACTGTCAACGTTTGTGAATAATCCCATGAGTAGCATTTTCTTGCGTCACATCGGCTAACTATTCCCTCCACCAGTGGGAGAGATCCAATTTGGAAACGTAAGCTGGGCTGGTCCATTGTTCGAGGTCAAGTGCGTCGAGTTCTGATTTGCCAAACGCGGTTGCTTGTTGACTAACTTTTGAGTTGTCGGTGACAGAGGGCATGACATCACGTGTGAGCCTGCTTGGAGTATTCTTTCAGCTCAATGCCAACGTTACGCTTTCAGTCAACGGGAACGGGCAAATATGGGATGGCGGTGGACCTTTTTACTGGGTAAGTGAGACTGCGCTTGACCGTGCGCTTTGTCATTTCCTGACCCATCACAGGACGGTCTCGGAACCAATGGCGGCGTCACGAAGCCCCGTCCAATGATGAAGTGTGTGCATTTTACCAAAATGATGTCATCCCTAACTTGACGGATATTACAGGATTGAGATTTCGGGCGCGTTGTCTGTACGTGACTCCAGGCTAAGTGCGACCATCAACTGACCTTACTTAAGGATGTTCACGTCGTCAATGCGCCTGCACAATGCTTCTCCTTAACCAATCCGGGCCCGCTGGTCGTCAGTGGTATCGTTGTTGACGATAGTGAGCACTCGATTTCCTTGTGACTGACATGTTCCTCAACTTTTCGATGTGAAGGTCAAGGAAATTACCCTAATGCTAACAGCAGCGGCCTTCCTGCTGGTAAGGGCATTCGGGTTTTATCCAGATGAAACTTGAACATTGAGCCAACCCACAGGGCATAACACCGACGGTTTCGATGTCAGTGGCAGTGATCTTGTCGTCGAAAAAAGGTGAAAATGCGTTTCTGCCCTATTATTATGTAGCATTGACACAAAGAATGTACAGCATAGTGATCAATCAGGTCCTCGGAATTGTTTCCTGGTTGCTCAGAGGATTTTGTTGACTCGTCTTGCATACAGGACGATTGCTTGGCTATCAACAGGGGTCAGAACATTGTATTCCAAGACAATTACTGCAACGGTGGTCACGGAATATCCATCGTACGAGGTCTTAATCGGTTACTTCAATGCAGAGAGCCTAATGATTTCAAATCACAGGGCTCGATCACTTCCGACGTTGTCGTCGAGGGTGTCGTCGTTCAGGGCAACACGGTCATCAACAGGTGCTTTATTACCGATACTGACGGATATAAATCCTTCATACTGAATAAACGATCCTTAGCCAACAAGCGTTCCGCATCAAGACCGACGAAGTTGCGATGAACAGTAGCGTCTCCAACGTGACATATACCGTATGTGGAGTCCCGGTTTGCGCCTTGGCCAGAGTGTTGGCGCTCATCGTTTGTTACCAGGATAACACTGCGACCAACTGCACCGAGTACGGTGTACTGATTACTCAGAGTTATCCCGCTTCTCTCGGGGCACCCGGAAATGGCGTCATCATATCCGTAAGTATCATTGTCGAGTGATAAAGCGGGTGCTCATTGGTTGCTATCGAAAGGACGTCAATTTCTACCCAGGAACGACCACACTGACTGCCGCCAGTAATGCTGAAATGGTTGCCGTGAACTGCGGTGCAGGTTCTTGTACTGGTATGATCAACGCGTTCGGACTACTCGAGCTAAATCAACACGAACTCATTGACTATTTCTGCAGGGACGTGGAATTGGTCAGGATTGAAGACGAGTGGTGGCGAAGTCGGCCCGATGAACAACATCACAGTTATTACTGGTTATGTCCAGTAGATTATTTAGGTGCTTAGAGGTGGTTATCTTTATTTTTAAGTGGGTGTTCCGATGACATTGTGAAGATGAATTCCATCCCAAGAGCTTTAGTATGAGGATTGCCTTCCAGCAGACCGGAAAATCACCCAACGGGCTGCGAATCATTAACCACAGCACTCGACAGCAAGGAACTTGATCGCACGCAGACGTTATGACTATTTTCTCAATTAAATACAGTCCATGCACACAAGGTCCTACGCTCGAACTGGGCATCCATTGCGGTGGTGCGATTGCGGTGGTGCGGCATTGACTGCGAGATTGTCGCGATCGGGGTGTAAACTGCTGAAAAGCCAAGACCTCACACGAATCCATCATCTAGTAGCCTGCTGTTCGATGCCATCTTCAAAGCTCGTCGATCACGACATGTTTTCCCTTTGCTTGCTCAGGCTGCGGCCCACTCGCCTTCAATCCCATCCCCGCCAGCCACTCACCCATAATTGCATTGAACACGTGTGGGAATTCCATGTGTGGCCAGTGTGCGCCATCCATGGTCTGCATACATGCACGTATCAGCGAGCAGACGACTCGACCAACACGTGGTGAGCATGTCCGCGTATCTACGTACCTTTGTGGTCAACTGTGGCAAATACGCGGCCACCTTTGAAAACTTGGCCACCTCTGTCCAGTCAGCGACAGGATCCTTGGATGGGGTGTGTCGGAAGTCCGTCCGCCGCTTCATAGCCTCATAGATGAAGCGCACACATCAAGCACGCACCTTGAGAGGGAGCACCGAAAGGACGGGTTGGGGAATCGTGAAATTGCCTTGGTCGTGTGCAGATTTCCATGTCCCATACTTGTTCTGCCGCATACATCCTCGTTAGCGTGGACGATACGATCAAGAGAGGTCGACGCTCACACCGCTGGTGTAGAACATCAGTGCTGAAGATACGAACGTCGCGGGGAACAAGCATCGTCGAGTTATGCCAAAGAATATCAGTAGCAACTTGAAAAACATACAATGAAGAACATACAATGATCAAAGCCTTGTCCGCTGAACCTCTCAACGAAGTAATCCTCTTCCTCTTTCGAAAAGTATGGAATCGGAGGGATCTAGCAAACAGGTCAGTCGCTGAGACTGACAAGGAATACAAGGACCTGCCTCCATGCCATCCCAGGCTCCCATAAAAGTCTCCCGACTGCGCAAAAACGTCTTCGGAGGCGGACTCGCGACGCTCCTCAGCGTGCCTCTCAGTGTGCGCCTGACATCTCTATTTAATTCACCAATGGCTTCAGACGTGTTTCGTGCGAAAAAGACTTGGTATGAAAGCGTGGGTATCAGCGCCGAGATGGACTCAATGGGTTGAAAGGGGTTCGAGGAAGGCATGTACTTGTGGAGGTGAGAGCGTGGACCCGTGGTAGCATTCATCATACGACTCACTGGAATTGTCACACCGATCACAGCGGAGAACACGTCGGGACGTCTCCTCGCAGCCTCGTAGCACGCGACCGAACCCCAATCGTGACTTTATGGCAGCAAGTCAGAGCATCTGGCAAACAGACAACGGAGCGTACCCCAAGCAAATTGCAGACGGAACCCCAACGTGCTTGAGAACACATGTCATGTCTCCCGTGATATCCCCCATGGTACTCGACGATTGGATGTCGGAGGGGTGCGAGGACCCTCCAAATCCGCGGACGTCGATAGCAACCAGGCGATAATCGTTCTGAAACAGATCGATGAGGGACGACCGTTTATCTGCAGAAAAATACGAAATGCCTTGAAATGTTCAATCTGCCGGCCCCAGCTACTCCACAGACTCGGCCAGCCATGCACCATCAAAATGGTCGTTCCCGCAGAAGGGTTGGCATCGATGTATGCTACGCCATAAGAGAGACCACCTTGCGGGGCGCATGTAGGCAGCAGTGTACTCACCGATGGTGATATTTCTGGTCTGGTTGAGGACCCTGTCAATGGCAGGGCATGCAACAGCGTTTATAACGTGTTCTCCCGGATCGAATACGGTGACGGCAAGGACGCATGTTGGGTAGGACAACAGTAAACTGGCGATGAATACGCAGAGTGCACAGAACATGAAGAAAAGCGAGAGTGGCATCCTGATGAACTGAAGAGCGAGGAAGCGAACCTTTTATAGCCTGGGAGACGGGTGTACCGATTGAAACGGCGACTTAGGCATACTACACACCACATAGGTTATTATAACCTGAGACTACCATACGGTGCAGTACACAAGATATCGATATCATCGAGTATGTATCTGTGTGGACATAACGAGCTAAAAGACATGGTATAGATCATACTGCACGCTCGAAAATTTCATTGATCCGTTCAAAGACCTACATGGATGAACGGAAGCCACTCGACGAACGACGCGTTATTCTCTCGAAGACGTCCAACAGCATCGTGCAGCGCTCGCGCAGCCTCTTGATAATCCAACGTTCCACCGTTTTGGAAAAGCTGCTTGTATACGTCCTTTGCCACATGCGGCGCAACGCGATCCGCGATTGACCACATCGTGCCAATGACCCCTCCATACCCCGCAAACAACATTCCCGCTGCGATATGGATCGCTTCGTCAGATAGATCTTCGTCACCCATTGCCGTCTCACATGCGGAGAGAAACGCGAGTCCACCACGCGGACGTGATAACGAGATGATGTCCGACAGTTTCAAGCGGCGCTGATCGGCGAGACAGAGTCCACTGTCGGCAGGGTTCTCGCTATCTTGAATTCCGTGGCAAGCGAAATGGACCCAGTGTGTTTCCTTCATCTGGGAAAGTACTTCCTCGACTGTTCCAATAGAAGGCTCTAGGAAAGTAGTCCGCGCTGATGGAGAGTTCCTGATTATCGCCCTGATGTGTTCTAACTCGGCGTCTACACCTGGAAGATGGGATTGACCATCTGATGGTGGCTGACGGACAGCAAGAAGGCGGAGATCACCACTAGAGTTGGTCTCGCGAGTTGGTGACGGCGCAAGGATGCTCAGAGTAGGAACGTATGACGAGATGACGAAATCGGATACTTTGTACCCTGGTTCTGACGATCGAGTGCCATACAGACCAGCTGCATGTATGGGAAGAAATGTGAACGGCCCAGTCGGACACCAAAAAATGCGTGATAGGTCCCCGGGAGTCTGTTCGAAAACCAGGTGGTTGAATCAGCGGCTGGTTCGGATTAACATGGCGTCGCGTACCGAAAAATCCAGGCCATCCAGGACTGGTTTGACAACGCCTTTCCAAAGGACAGATAAAACAGACTCCCAGCCGACACGTTCTCGCGGTGCCGGTCGCCCATCCCTTTCATCACGGGCGTGACCAAGTAAACCATTCACTGTTTTCTGAAGAAGCCCAGATCGCCTGAGGGTAAAATTGGGAAGTGGGATGTGAATTGCATCCTCCACGTCGGCAATAACAATCAACGCGTCACAGCGGCTTTCTGCGGCGTTGAGGATGACCACCGGTCCAGTGTGTGCTGAGGTACGGAGCTGGGAGAATTCCTTGTGGAGGAGGAATCGCTCGAATCCTGACAATCCCCGAATTTCTTGTAAAAGTTTATCACGCTCAATCGCGAGCGCACGGTATCGGTCAGCCACTTGTTCTAAAGACTCTCTCGAGTGATAATCGGTACTTGGAGCCTGCTCGAGAATTGATGACAAGGATTTGTCATGAACGGCACTAGTATGCTCCAAAGCAACCGATAGTTTCCGAAGTCGACTGGCATGATCTGGGTGGGCAGACGACAACTCTTCGTAGGAGCTGCGAAGCTGGAACAGCTCACCCCAAACGATTGAGCGTCCTTGCTCAAGCCACTCCACAGCAGTTTGAACGCGTCCCGAGTCCAAAGCTGCCGCTGCTGCCTCCCGCACTACGTCTGCACCTTGCCTGAGTTCTCGGTAACGATGTGTAAGGGGAAGGCCTATCCATGCGAGTTGAGGAAGGAGGTCAATGGCTACAGAATATGCATGAAGGAGGGAATTATTCCCCAGAGAACGAGCACATGAAATCCATTGCAGCGATGCACGAAAACGAGTGGTAGTGGGGCCGGTGGAGGCACGGGCAGCTTGTGAGTGTAGTAATGTTGCTTGTTCCAGGTCACATGGCTCGCTAAGCTGCTCGAATCGAATTTTAAAGCAAAGGGCAAGGTTGTTCAGAGAACGGGGTTTGTGAGGGTGATCATCAGGGGTGAGCTCTACAGCATCCCTGTACATCGAAATTGCTTGTTCCAGGTCACTTGGCTCACTGAATTTTTCGAATCGGATTTTGAAGCAGGAGGCAAAGTTGTTCAGATGACTGGGTGTGTCAGGGTGACCATCAGGGATGAGTTCTAAAGCATTCCTGTACATCGAAATTGCTTGTTCGATGTCGTTCACCTCGCCGTAGTACTTGAAACGGCAGATGAGGGGGTCAGCAAGATTGCCCAGATATCCAGGTTTAGCAGGATGACAATCAGGGGTGAGTTCTACAGCATCCTTGTGTGTTGAGATTGTTCGCTCGAGGTCACTTGGATTGCCGAGGCTCCCGAGGCGGGCGAGGAAGCAGAGGCCGAGGCTGTTCAGACAGCAGGGTTTATTGGGATGCCCGTGAGGGATGAGCTCTACAGCATCGCTGAGTGCCGAGATTGCTTTCTCAAGGTCACTCAGCTCACCGAGGCATTCAAACCGACTGAGAAGACAAAGGGCAAGGTTGTTGAGACAGGTTGGTTTGTCAATGTGACCATCAGGAGTGAGCTCTACAGCACATCTGTGCCTCGAGATTGCTTGTTCAAGATCACTCAGTTCGCCAAGGCGCGTGAAACGAGTTCTGAAGCAGGATGCAAGGTTACACAGATAACCGGGTTTGTCAGGGTGGCCATCGGGAATGAACTCTATTGCATGCCTGTTCCTCGAAATTGCTTGCTCAAGGTCACCTAGGTCACCTACGCGCTGGAAACGAGTTTTGAAGCAGGATGCAAGGTTACGCAGACAACCGGGTTTGTCAGGGTGGCCATCAGGAATGAGCTCTATAGCATCCCTGTGCATCTGAATTGCTTGCTCGAGGTCATCCAGTTCGCCAAGGTGTTCGAAACGAGTGAGGAAGGAGCTGGCAAGATTGTTCAGACAGCCACATTTGACGGGGTGACCATCAGGCGTGAGCTCGATGGCATCCCTATACCTCAAAATTGCTTGCTCGAGGTCGCTTAACTTGCCGAGGTGCTCGAAACGAGTGATTAAGGAGTTGGCGAGATTATTCAGCCGGATGGGTTTGTTGGGGTGATTGTCAGGGGTAAGCTCTCCAGCATCCATATACCTCGAGATCGCCTCCTCAAGGTTGCTCAGCTCACCGAGGTGCTCGAAACGAATGAGGAAGGCGTTGGCAAGGTTGTTCAGATAACCAGCTTTGTCAGGGTGACCATCGGGAGTAAGCTCTATAGCATTCCTGTGCTGCGAAATCGCTTGCTCGAGGTCGGTCAGCGCACCAAAGCGCTCGAAACGAGTTTTGAAGCAGAGGGCGAGGTTGTTCAGACAGGGCGGTTTGTCTGAGTAACCGTCAGAGGTGAGTTCTACAGCATTCCTGCCCTTCGAAATCGCTCTCTCGAGATCACTCGGCTCGCCGAGGCGCTCGAAACGCATGAGGGAAGAGTGGACGAGGTTGTTTAGACGGCTGGGCTTGTCGGGGTGGCCATCGGGGGTGAGCCCTAATGCATCCCCGTACCTCGAAATTGCTTCCTCAAGGTCGTCCAGCGCTCCAAGGCGACGGAATCGATACATTAAAGCCACACCGAGATTCGTTAGCCGCTCAGGGTACTGGTGATCCGAAACTGAGGTAGGCGAGACAGATGGTTCCAAGAGTGAGATTGCCAGTTGAAGTTCAGCTAAATCACCAAACTGTTCAAACCGCTGCAACAACTGGGAACTGAAAGCCAAAGGATCTCCATCTCCATCTCCTGGAGCAGAACTCTGTTCCACAGATGAGAAATTAACTTCATGATTAGGACCCGCGCTGCGTCTGGTGCGAAGGTGGAGCATGAAGATTGCAGCTTGCTGTTCATGGCTCTCTGCGGAACTGAGGTCCATCACCTCATGCAGAAATTCCTCAGCCTGTGCTGCGTAGACTTCATGGGGCCGTTTCTCGAATTGCGCTAAAAGAACGACGGCCAGATGGAGTAAAGTGGAAGGTCGGTCGAGGTGACCAGGGGGACGGGCAGCAAGCGCATTGTTATACAAGGAGATGGGAACCTCAAGGGAAGCATCACTATTATCGACCCGACTGCGGATGAATTTTGCCATCGCTAAATTTGATTGGGCTACAGCACGACCAGGGTGATCCAGCGGGCAAATGTCGAGCGCGAGCTCAAATTGTTCGATGGAATGCTCGAGATCCCGCCTTTCTCCATCCTTTCGGTAACACGAGAGTGCGCTGTGGCCGAGGTTTGTCACCTCTTCTATCCGCCCTACGGATGCTGTGGTCGACTGCGGACGCGCACTGATTAGTAATAATAGTGTCGACACAAACGCCTACTTACACGACGAGGGTCGATGACCCTCGACTCGAATGAATCGCCATTCTCGCGCTTCCGCCGCCCGACGCCGACGAAAAGGGACGAACACGGGGACACAACATCCCTGTCCTTTGGGCTGAAGGTGGACGCTGCCATAATGTCAGCAAACAGACCATATGCGATATTCCATCCTACTCACAAAGGTCTTGTGAACTGCGGTCCAGTAGTTGTTGCACGGTGACTGTGAGGTCTCGTAACAACTCCCCGTGACCCAGCGTAGGTTGGAATTCGAAAGATGCATAGATCCCAAACCAAACGGTAGCAGACAGATCCGACGGCCTGCAACCACTGTTAGAACTAACGCGAGTAAATGATGAGGGGTCTCACATTGGGATCGGCCCATCCCATTCAACGACGTCATTAGTGACCGACACAGGCTTATTTGCAGTCCGCCATCCGATGCCACCGTGCTGAATCGCAATGTAAAAGCCGGCGGGAATTCGTCTAAGACCAGCAGCCACATCTGTTGCCAGGATATCTGCCTTGACATTAGCCATATTTGCGGACTGTGTACAGGAATGGGGCTCATACTCGCAATGGCCATTTCCTCATCCTCATTCGCATGCGTCGCAGAGCCAGAAGAAGAGGACACATCTATTATCTGGTCGCCCAGCCCAGGTATTTGCCCGTTGCCTTGCTCCTGTCCCTGCCTTTCACATTCAGGGTACGGTTCAGAGACGGCGGACGCTTGTACGTCATGCTGTCAGATGGGTCAGCCAGCCAATTAGAAGCAAGGTATGGCACCCACATTCGTGCATCCTAATCGTAGTCGTTGCATGCTGGTACTTGAACTGCAGCTCATCGTTGTTTAAAGCGCGAAACAGAAATGTCTAAGGATGCACCGTGGGACAACGCCTCACAGCAGCAAAGCCCGAATGATGAGTGTCATTTCAAATTTGAGAAGCAGTTGCAACGCCAATTATGTAAGAGTCATAGTTGAACGTTTGAAAAATGAAATCACCTTCCTCAGATCGGCGGCCTTTCCTGCCGCGAGGCTTCCAAACCCTCTACCAACCCTCTACCGAATCTCTCTTCCATCGCATGTTCTGGAGTAAAAGAAAAAGCAAGAAACGCGAGTAGAGTCGAATCCTCGAAAAGCTAGTCCTCTTCATAGGACGACATCAAGGCTCACAGTGATTAACCGGACGGGAGCCATCAACGAGAAATGCGTGAAAAATGAAGCAAGGGAGAGGTCCTCTGGTAAGTAGGACTTTTGCTGCAACGTTCGGCTAGTATGGATTTATATGTTCTTTCAGTCACTGCCTAAGGCCACTGGGCTCCTTTACCATGTCTGTGAACACGAGTATGTGTCGTCATTATGTGGTCACCTGCTCGTCTTCATGTTGTGTTCCAACTGGCCATGTGAGTCGTGACTCTTCTGTTCTCTTCGTTGTCCCTTCGAACTTGCGTCGGCTGACCACACGGACGAGTCCAGCATGAACCTATGCGTTGTACAGGTGATCCCAGACGAATCGGTGGTGACACAGCCCGATAGTGTGGGTTATGTAAGTGCACAGTAATCAAAGTAAAGTAAGTTACCCCCGACAAGCCCTGAAATTTCAGGGCTTGTCGGGGGTAACTTACTTTCAGAGGTGATGCGATGTGGTGTGATGGCGAGCTTGCTGTGCGCGATTGCGACTTCGCAACGTGTTTATTGTGTGTCTTGTTGATGTAATGCGATATCACAGTCTAATAATTTTGATTATTTTTTTCTGGGGCAGTTTCCGGGGTCTTGAATGTCGTCAATGTTCGGACCTGTCTGTCCCCTCTCATTTTAGCCGACAAGAAGCCCCGAACGATAACAGGGGACCTACAACTCCTTTTATTGAATCGAACTCCATCCTAACGGAAATAGACCAACAAACGTAAAGTTGAATATCTAGCAATGAAGACATGACGAGCCCCTGACAATAATTTTGATGGTTGTCAAAAACTACTGTACACGTCCAGGACGAACCGATCCAGAATATGTAATACCTTGCCTTTCCATACCTCCGGGCGGCAGAGAACTGCCGCCCAATATCCAAAGCATCAAACAGAACACCGAAACACGACAAACGTTGACAACATGGACGACCAGTGCGACGTTTCCCCCACTACGCTTTAAATTCCTCGTGCGAGCCTGTCGTGTACCCCGGATCGGTGACCATCACAGTCGAAGACTGGTTCCCCAAGCGACCTGTTCCAAATCCGAATATGGGCATCGGGCGGCTCAAAGTGAAGTTGGTGCGTTTCGTATCTGGGACATGTGCTTCTTGTCGACTGAGGCTGCCTGCCCATACGGTGGCGAAAGCGACACTGAAAGTCGCAACCATGGTGTTGACGATTACAAGCTGGTTCACGATTACCGCACTGACGCCGCGATAATCGCAGACGAATTGGGCGATGGAAAACAAGGCCGGTACGACGAAATTTGCGATCGCGATACGGAAGAGGGTGCGTATGCGGTCAACGAACGTCACTGGATGCAGAAAATAAATAAAGAGTAAGCGGGTTTGGTCAGCAGATTGAATGTCGAGAAATGGGATAAAATAACCTCTGCTGGAATTGGTCGTGACCCGTCTATTACCATGGTAATGCATTTTCCAGAGGAATGCAAGAGATGCGTATCTAAAAGTCAAACGATGGAATGGGTTCAGAGATATTGATAAGACCCATCAGCACTCACGTGTTGTCTATCATCTGAGCGGCCCACTCAATTTTTAAATAGGGTCTCGTAACGAACACGGTTGCCATCGTTACTGCGGCATTTGGTCCGTTCATAGCATCAACCATGGCCTTGGTGAATACGATGATGTTGACCACGCGAGTGAGCTTGAGGAGGACCGGAAGCGAAATAAGGAGGGTAAAGTTGAACAAACCGATGTGACTGGGCGGATAGACGGAGACGAGGCGAACGAGCAAGGTGAGGTCGACAACTATAGATTGTATGACGCTAACGAATCCGACAATAATGTTAAACTAGGTAAGAAATCATGAGGTGAGCATCCCAAGGATCGCTGGTAAACAACACACTGCCAGAGGCCAAGGATTCAGAGGTTCCAACACGGTATGAATCTGTGTGCATCTATCAGTGACTTGATGCGATCAGCTATGCTCGGGCAGGCAGAACTCACTCCGAACGCATCGATCAGTACACCATCAAGGAAAGCGAGGAAAACAGCTGCTAAATTGAGGCTGAAGATAGGCCGCCGGCGACTCTGCGGGGTGGAGAAGTAGAAGAGTGAGATGACGAGAGGAATGAGGAGCGTCACGAAGGTGTGCGCCATCATGACGGAGTTCAACGAGGAATGAAGGTCGGAATTGCTACTCGACTGGGATGCGGACCCTGTGTCTGTGGAATTGGTGGACATGATGGGGTATTGAATCTAGTGAACGGAGACAAGACATGTCGAGCTTTCGTCTTATAAGTATCCAGTTGGGTCAAGATAGAGTTGAGTGAGATGCAAGTATCATGTCCCCACCATAACCGACAAACGGGTGCAATACAAGTTCTCCGCCGTAGAGGGATAAGCGATTGTAGCTCTAGCCCGGATTTATCTCACTTTAGGAGTGAGTTGGCACGCTTGTGGGTTGTCTGGGCCGCTCAAACGTCACCCGCTAAGTACTGTGGACGTCTGATCAGCCTATGGGGACTAGATGTAACAGAGCTCGGAGACGTTTCATGCCTTACCTCAGAAATACGGAGCTATTAAACATGCTAACTGACGTCGTGCCTGATACAAAAGGCTCACTATAGAAGTCAAAAAACAGGGCATCTTTGAATATTTAAACCTACTTTTGTCCGTCGTGCAGCGTGACATCGCGCCGCCGTCGACGCCGTGTCGTGTTTATGAGACAATTCCGGATCATTTTTCGTATCAGACCATTGAACCCTTCGCTTAATGTTGCCAAGCAGTATATCACCATCATAAGGTGCCTGTATAAGAGTCTTTACCTATGATTTGAGAAGAGTGGTGCGGGGCTAGATCCACTGGGAGTGAATTACATAAATCCGGGTACCTCTGTGTCTCCGACCCATTTGATTCCGCCGCGCATAAGTCCAGCCTACAGATCGTAAAGCCTGCCTATAAAAAAAATCATTTGCTTTGTGACGCTTCGCTTCCTCGATGCAGGCAACACACGATATACTTGTCTCAGGTAATTTATTCGTTATACATGCTGAGTCCAGATATGTAGACATCCAGGACGAGGGTATCGGAGCGAAGAGTCTAGACCGTGCTGTTGAGCACACACAGCTGGGTTGCTGCACTCGGCTAACAACTCCCCGCTTCAGAGTGCCCTGGATTTGGGCTGAAACAGATGTCCATTTGTGTTTCCACCCTCCTTCTGTTTTATTCGTCGTCACCGCTCCTGGTGACGTGGCGCGGCCCGGGCCATCAGGAAAATGTAGCGATTTCAGATCTGCACACGGACCTCACCAGTTCACCGCAGCTCGTTACCTGCCAACAGTGATATAAATTGTGGACACAGATCACCTTGTTTGTAAGGACTATGAGGACTATGCTGGTCTATGGTAGGCTGAAAGTTGTCTCACTTGTGCCAGTCACAGATAGCGATCTTACATCTCAACTGCGGTCTCAGTGAGAGATAAGCCTATTACTTCCGAAAAAATTCCGATGTTGTCAACTGTCAAAAAGCCAAACGAGCAATAAAGTAAGCGCACTCGTTGCTTCTTCCCTTCTCGATGAGTGTTCGTGCCTTCAAAGGTATCTACTTCCATACTAGTGCTAGCTATTATTTCCGTGCCCAACTAAACTGCGGTGTGTATATTGTTAAAGAATGCATGAATGATTGGGTTACAAGGTTATGCAACCTTTGAGTGTGCAATTGCAGAATCAAACAGGGTTTATGCCGATGCAGTCGGCGATTCTCGGGTATAAGGATCGGATGCTCCGAAATTACCAGGTCACGCCGTTTCAAAGATGCAATAACTACAAATCGTTTTTGTCCTTCATTTGAGGAGTACATGAATACATGTCGCTGATAATTTTTTCAAGTCTGTAGAATGTGCCGTCCCCAAGCATTTACATTGCACGAGCAGTTTGCATCAGCTGTACAATAACAGTAATCATGATCAGATAGATACATGAGAACAAGCCCGAGATTAGATGTCTTCTGGTTTGTTGAGCAGCCTTCCTTCCATTCCGCCCTCAACCATCAATACCTGGCCCGTGACATGACCAGAGACCACCGATGATGATAGGACTACGATCTGGGTTGCGACATCGATGGGCATTGCGATCTTCTTCAGCGGCATCCTATCGCTGCATCAGTCCTTGGAATACCGAAGTGCATATATGGTTGTATCGCGCTCACGTTGCCAGAGCGCTGTATCGTATGTCAGGGTTCGCGAGGGAAACTTCAGCCATGGGTGTATATACCCAGCCTGGTGCGACAGTGTTGACTCTCCCTCGCGGTGCAATCTTCACGATTTCGTTCTTGAGTGTCATCGCCAGGCCATACATCATCCCTGTATCAACCCACGACACCCATCGACGGTACGGCCCCAACACCACGAACACACGATAAGCACAATCGAAGAACCGCGTTACTTAAAGTCGCTCGCACCACTCTTTGTCACCGCATAGTCGGCGTTTCCCGCTTCGCCGTACTTGCCAGCCGTGCTCCCGATGAGCACGATCGCTGCCTTGTCCTTTGCCTCGGTCGATGCCTGCTTCAGATTCTTGAGATACTCTCGACACACGAGAAAGGAAGACGTGAGATTCGTCGTGAGAATGCGATTCCAGCGCGCGAGGGACATATCTGCCACCGGCACGCCATGCACATCTGCAATCGCGTGGTTGACGACAAGCACCTGGACTGGGCCGGCGTCACTCCGCGAAAGGGTAGTGAAGAGGTCGATGACGGCAGCTTCGTCGGCGAGATCTGCTTGGATGATGTGGAGAGTAGGGTATGTCTGTAAGAGAGGGAGGAGCGGGTCACGCTGACTGTTGAAGTGCGCTGTGACCTTGGCACCAAGCGCTGGCGCGCAAGGTCGATGGTACATTCAGATTGAGATGTTGAGTGGATGAAGGTGGACTCACAGCAGTATAGTTTGGTGGTCTCGAGACCAATGCCCCCGCTTGCACCTGATTAAGGGTCAGTGCGTCCTGACTAGGGGGGTGATGCGGTACCTGTGACAAGGACGTGCACGCCTTGCAGTCCCAGATCCATCGTCGCGCACAAGCTTCGAGGATCAGTTCAGGGAACGACATCGGAACGATTGTGGGTCACATGCGCACTGTGGGCGGTCCGGGACGGGATCGCGGCGCATGGGAATGATGGTCCGCATTATCATCCATTGACAGAA
Source organism: Boletus rufocinnamomeus (assembly GCA_038092675.1). Lineage (NCBI taxonomy): Eukaryota > Fungi > Basidiomycota > Agaricomycetes > Boletales > Boletaceae > Boletus > Boletus rufocinnamomeus. The sequence goes on from JBBPQV010000569.1 coordinate 15,931, forward strand.
GAGCACGTGGGAGGTTTGACTGGGTTCTGCAGCATGACAACATCGAGGCCCTGAACACTAAACCTGTTTTCAACAGTCAGAAATGTATGGCGTGACAAGTGCACATTTATTCGCCGCGTCGCACCCGCCGCGGCTTTCCTCGTGCAGTGCATCTCGCCGCGTCATACCTGCCGCACCGGGGTGCGATTTTGTGCCACCGCCGCACCTGCCGCACCTGCCGCACCTACCGCATACTTTTTGTACCATGTCGCACCAGCCTCACCGTTTACTTGTTGTGATACATTGACAATGTATGTGTGCAAAACGTGAAAAACCACGGACTCATGTTCAATTCATGTACCGAGCGCTCGAGCACATTAGAGCAACATAGTCAATGGAAAGGAAAAGAATGTAAGTAGAAGTATCTACTACAGAATACGAGTGAGATCCAAGGATGGGAGGGAATACTTCTTGCCCCGAGGGTTGTATGGGCAGGGCTTTAGGGTCAACGCGTCCTCGGAAAAGAGTATCCATCCTCGTCAACTATGACAATTTCCGGTGGGGGGGACAACACAGCCCTGAGGTTGAACTATCAAACTCGGCACTGACAACGAACTTGTGCTTTGAGGGACAACGGCTGAATAAACTGAAGTCGGATTTGCTATTCAAGTCGGAGGATGGACACGGAAGCTTGAAGACCATACACGGCACAATCATGATGAGCGAGATGACAGGGATAGTTGATCCCACGACCGAAACGACCAAGTAAATGATCAATCTCACAAGATGCATGAGTGATGCATACACTACGACACCAACGCAATATACCTCAATAAGCCACGGTGACGGGTTGAATCAACATCGACACCAAATCCATCATGACGATAAATCTCATCGAGAAACAGCAGAAACCGCAAAGTTGATCCAAGAACGTCAATTCTCCCAAGTTATGGATCGTCGAGTTGATCCAACGACGTTGTTGCGAAAGCAGAATCTTCCAGTCATCCGGTGCGACCGTATACGCGTGGGCATCTCGGACGAACTGCGTTTTGTGCATCGGGAAATGTTTCAGTAGGAGCGTCGTCAAGTAACGATCCTCTCCGAGATGCAACAGGTTCTTCATGTGCAACGTGTCGACGCGATTCTGAGAGTAATCCGAGACCATCTGGTTGGAGATCAACAAAGGCTTGTGCGTGTCGGCTGAACGGAGACGGAAAAGTGTGAAACAACCAGGTAAACAGGTAACGGAACCAAAGAGCGACTCGAAAGCCTTGGCCATGTGGTGCGAGATGAAGTACTCGTATACCTGCATCATCGTGATGATGGACTGCTTGGCGTTGGAAAGCGTTGTCTCACCACAAACACCGAGCACTTTCTTGTCGTGAACCATGCTGGAAAAGACGACGGGGGTGAATGAACAACAGTCACTATGAAGATAGGACGCGACGTACGCAGAGATCAACCGGTTCAAAGAAAATGGGTCCACAGTGGTATCGGCATCAACCGTGAACAGATACTCGTAAAACGTCGGGTTGACACCAATCACGTTCTTGATCTGATGATATATCTCCAACTCCAGCGGGTTCATAGGGGAGTTGAAGTGCACCTATCCTCGTACGTGAGCTACTGCATTGCGCCATCACACGAGCACAAACGTACCTTGTTCAAGAAATGCATAATGACCATTTGCGAGTCTCGCTTTCCTCGGTTGCCAGGGCGCGATCTCTCCGTTGGCTTGCCGACTTTGACAACCACGAGATAAGGCACGACGTGACCCGCGCACTCGTACAACCCAGAATATACCTTGCCCATGTTGTGTTGCCGAGCACCCTCGCCCAACGACACGAAGCTCAGCGGCTCAGGATCGAGGTTAGGATCCGCACCAAGGATATCAAGCACGATACGGGGGGTAGGCCGGTCGTTGCCGGAACCAACAATGTTGCCATCACAGACGACGAGAATCAATTTACGTTTGTCGTCGTACTTGAGCTGGGCGAGCGAGTCAATGGTCCGACGAAGCGAGGTCTCTCCTTCTGTGTAACAAGGCACCTGGCAAATGACGAATTTGTCGTGGTCCTCTGGCGCACGAGGCGAACCAAAGTTGATCGAGGCGATGAACTTGAACGCGATGATGCTGACCATCATGATCGACAGCGCGAGGAGAATGTATTGCGAGAACAAACACTGGGGTGAATTTCGGTTGTCCACCATGCCGATGAGGAATAGGTTTCGGAGGCACGTCTTCTGAGCGGCGAGCGTCCCGGAATCAATGTTGAGGTTATCTATCGCTTTCGTGAGGTCCCGACCAGAGCCGTACTTGAACAAATTGATAAGGCTGCTGTCCATGAACTGTGCATCCACGCCGCCGGGAGCCTGTTCACCGCTTGGTCCCGTAACAGCAGGGCCGTAGTTGACATAATCTGTCATATCGTAGATGAGACTGTCGTAGATACCGAGGGAGGACCCCGAGTTTGCCA
>JBBPQV010000570.1:0-18376 GCA_038092675.1 Boletus rufocinnamomeus
AGACAGCAGGAATAGTGGTCAGCAAAAAAAGAAAGAGAAAGTCTTGAAACGTCTTACTTCGTGCGTCGAGGTCGCAAAGCTAGGCGATGGACTAGCACGTCCGTCGATACTGCTGTTACTACTGTATGGGCTGTGCGGTGCACCGAGGATGGACTGAATTCCTCTGATACTACCCCGTTTCAACGTCGTCAGTCGGTCGGGAGGCCCTCGTAAGCTTCGACTGCGTGACATGGCATGATGGGCTGCTCCAAACCTCGATGAGAGAATGGCAACGAACGAGGCAAGGAAAAGCATACCAAGCGGTTGCAGAATCTGTTGGCTCTTGATGGCCCCATACATGTCCTACATCCACCGAACCAAATCAAACCGAATCCGACAACATACACAAAAAAAACACGTACCTTGAGCAACCCCTCCATCTCCATCTCCCAATTACGGTCATAAACGACATGCCCACTGAGCGGCTTCGACTCCACGCCAGGCGAGTGATGGAAAGACGTAGTGCTACTGTTCAACGACGGCTGCATCGTGGATAACACAACAGGGGACAGCGCCCCCGAAGACACGAACGTGTCCCTGGAGACGCTATTCCAACTCGCAATACTACCGCTCCGCTTCGACCGCGGGACTGATTGGGTCTCGGTCCCTTCTGAATTGGTCCCAGGGCCGCTGCTGGTGTCATCGAGGTCTAGGTCCGTCGTCGAAGCGTACCGAGTGGGATGAAGCTGCATCTGGATGGCAGTCATGGTGTTTCGGACGAACTGGCTCCGGGACATGCGACTAGTGATATCGGCCACATGAAGATCAGTGTTCAACAGTAGGAGGGAGTACGTGACCGCATGAACGACACCTACGTCGCACGACGCATGAGCCATCAAACAATAGAAGGAAGACGACATTGACGCACTTGCACTCCCATACACGCGAATAGGATTACAATCCCAGAAGCGCCTACTAAACTCTTCGAGAATACGATCGACTTGTTGCGTTTCAGCCTTGAGATACAGCTTGGAACATAACCGTCTACGAGTTCCAATTTCAACCATGACGTTCCTTGCTCTCAGACGTCGCACCTACCTAAACGCATTGTCCAATCTCAACCCTGCAAAGTCGAAATAATCCATATAGTATCGAAGCGCGACTTTATTGATAGAGCCACTATCAAACCAAAAGAAGATTAAACGACCCCATTCGCATCGCAGAAACAGAGAGGATACACGTACTGGCCACCCAACCACTCGGCAATCTTGTCCTTTGCTAAGAACGCGTCATCTTCCTGATAACATCGCGAGGCCAGCTCCTTGCCATGCTCCTCCGGGTCTTGCATCTCCTCCTTTTCCTTGTGCGAAAACGAAGGGTTGGACGCAAAACGGGTGAGAACGAGATCGTTCGTCGTGAGCTCGTGTGAACCGGCCGTCAACGCTGTGGCTTTTTCAAATCACATCAGGAACACCGTCAGGACGGACGAAACGCATCACAAGACGTACAAGGACGCGCTTCGTCGTTGGTCGGGATGAGTGAAGGCTCCGACGTCGACGCAGTAGAGTGGTGCACGCGGAGTTTCATCGTGTCGCGGTAGGACGACTGCATCTGGCTCCCGTACCCCTTGTACCGCAGCGGACTGGGACCATGCTTGAGATGCGCGACGCGGGGTGAAGCGAGGCCGCCCACCCCCATGGCTTGTTGTTGTTGGTGTGGGCCAGACCCCGAAGGAGAACGTACAGGTGTCCGGAGGGAAGACTTTCGAGGGGGGACGATCGGCTCGGCAATTAAAGAATCCTTGGACGGCGAGGTCGAATCCATTCCAGGCCCTGACGATTCCGTCGGCAGGGTGACGATTGGGGTAACAGGCCGCACAGGAGAAAACATGGGGGACTTTACGTCTGACTGAGACAGGCCGGGTGCCTGGCCAGCGGAGCCGATCAGAGGGGACGACGCAGCTCTACGGCCAGGCTTCGATGGGTCCCGAAGATCGAGCAACGATGACCCCGTGTCAGGGTCCAACGTCGACAGCACACCTTTGAAATCGGTCAATATCCCGTTCAGCGAAGTCGTAGACTCCCAGGCTTTATGCTCAGACTCGCCACGGTCCTTGGGGGGTAACGTCGGTGCCGGAGGGGATTCGACATTGAATTTGAATACATCGAGGTCGCTGACGCTCATGCTCCGGCGCTTTGCATGACCAGGGAATTTCGCATCGCCTGTCAACGGCCGCTTGTCGGGAGAGGGAGTGCGTCCCGTCATCCGAAATATCGGATCAACGACAACGAGTGAGCTCACGTCGGAGTCGTTGCTAGCGCGATCCATCGGCCCGGCATGTACGGGGGGTAAAGGCTTTTCACTATGCGGAGGTGGCTGTGGAGTCGTGAAAACGTCTGCAATGGGAGACAGTACAGGTGTGGGCTGTACATCCCCAGGCAAGGGTGGCACCGGGGGTATGAAACTACTAAACAGCGAGGGTCTTGACGGAGGAGACCCTGTCAATGAGGCGTCCGTGCGCTGCACCCAACCGTCAACAGACCATACCACAGATGAAACGTCCAATGATTAACGTACAGAACGATCGCGGGTCGACTGTCCCAGCATTTTACCCAAAAACGCGCTCGTCTTGGCTTTGACAGAGTTTTTATTCACCTAGGAGGGAAAAACTGTGAGCAAGCAACGTCGTGAAAAAAAAAAAGGCGCACCTTGTCATAGTCGACCCTGGACGTCGTTCTCGAACGCGGGCTGGCCATGACCCAGTCTGATCCACTCGGACTGACAGGATCCTTGGGTGACTTGACCGACTTGTACGACGGCGCCGTGATCGACAACTTGGGCGGCACAGGCGACGTCGTGTTCGTCGACGAACGCGGCCGGGTCGGTACAGGCTGTCGGAGACTAGAACTCACTGAAGCGGTAGGCAAGGGCGGAGGCCGCTCGGTCCGCTTTTCCTTTTCCTTTTGCGCTGCGGCAAGGTCGGGCGGCACGACCCCACCTCTCTCTTTTGCCTTGCGCACGAGAGTAGCCAAGTCTGGGCTACTGGAGGTGCCGGGAGATCGATAGATGGATCGTCGTTTGGTCTGCATGTCAGAGTCTTCAGCGTCATAGAAGACTTCGTTAGAAGAAGTGGAAGAGAGTGGTTGGGCAGAGTAGGGAGCAAGGTTGGAAGAAGGGGTAGGCGGGACGATGATGGGCGTCGGGGGCTGGTGAGCAGCACGAATGGTCCTTTGATCTTTCTCAGGAGGAGATGGCGATGTGAGCTCGCGCCTCGAGCCCGGATTGGCAGCACCGTCGACTGCGCCAAGGGTGTTCACGTCCAAGCTCTCCCTTATGACTACGGTGCCTCCAGTGCGCAGGGCCTGCTCAAAATCGAGTTCTGTTCGCGAGAGCCGTCGGCTGATTGTCGTTACGTCTCTTGACGCTACAGGTTGAAGACCAGCCGTATATGATGGCACCGGAGTACGCGGTGAAGATGTCGCATGTTTGAAAAACGATGCCAGATTGGCGACAGGTGGTGCAGAGCTTACGGTCAAGAGTGGGTCGTCGTCGTCCGAGTCGTCGCCGGACAGGGCTGGACCGCTTGGCTTGAATTTCTCGGACTCTGAAGAGTTCGCAACCCTGCACCGCAGTACTAATCATACAACGTCGTATTCTACACGTAGAATAAATTCATATGGCAGCATATCTTGCAACACAATACTACAGCACATATCAGGAAAGGAGAGAGAGACAATAATCTATGCTCAGCCAATATCTACATGACAGCCTGCGCTCCAATCAAGAAAATATATGTACGCAGGTACCCATAAACTGACGAAAGCTAGCCGTTCACGACGTACGTTACCGCACAGGGTGTTGTGGACGTCATGTCAGCATTAGAAGGTGGGTTCGTTTCCTTTACGTGTTACGGGTGAACTCGGGAGCCCCGTCGATGTGCGCCGTTGTCTCTTCACCGCCACCGTAGCAGCCTGTGAAGTCCCGTTCGCTCCCCGATTTGCAGGTGCGACACGAGTGCCGGAAATCCCGCTGGGAATGGCGTTCGTGGTGGCGGAACGAGGTCTGCTAGATGCGGCGATCTTTGGCAGCCCAGTACCTCCGCTCTTGCGAGAGTTGCTGCCATTTGGCGTGCCAGATGCCCGATTTCTGCGAGCACGATCAATACACACACGATCAAAGCTAGTAGAACCCAACCTCTTCTTGATGACATCGGTCTTGAGCGACAATGGCCGGACGACACCGTGCAGTTTCTTGAAAACAAATGAGGATTCGTTCATAGCAAACCGTCAGCGTCACACTCACAAAGAAAAGGCCACAGGCATTGCCTGTCGGGCGTCCGTCAATCGAGCGTCGATCAAAGATATGTATGGCTACTTACAAAGAGGTTGTCCCTCCGGATCGCGTCTCCACAGCGGGGTGTTGGTCGTCTGGCAGTTTGTGCAGGAAGTTGGGGGTTGATCGCCATCATCGCTGCTTCCCTTGGCAGTAGCACTGCTACTACCCTCGGTAGTCAGTTCAGGGGTGCTCGTTTCCGATCTGGAGACGGCGACTGTGCTATTAGCAGTAGACTTCCTGCGCTGCAGCCCCTGAGCGACACGATTTGTCGATGATATCTTGCGGCGAGGGTTGGTGGCGTTGTTGCCACCTTCGACGGACGGGGGAGATGAAGCATTGGATGTGACATAGGGTTCAGGAGAGGCGGTCGACGAGGGGAGGCCATTGCCCCAGTCGCTGGTCGGGCTGGCGTGATAGCTTTGCAAAACCATCTCTGCGTGTTCCACGGGCAGAATCTGCGTTGGATCGACGTGGGTATACGGTCCTTGACCCAAGTTTACACCGGCGTCTAAGGATGAGAACGGGAGTCCGAGGAATTGACGGTAATCAACGCCGTCATCAGCGGTAAAGTTGGCAGCGCTTAGGTGTTGGACGTAGCCCTCTGCCATTGCTGCGTTAGCGGCGGCTGCAGCAGCAGCAGATATTGATTCGTCAACACCGGGAGGGGAGCCGACTGAGGGAGTATAAGTAGGTCCACTCAGCGAATGCGGCGCGGAATCGTGGAAATGCAGATCAGATGCTCTTGCACTCTCGGCAGTTTGCAGCATGCGTGGGAAATCATGATGTGATAGTGCGCTTCCCGGTGAGCTGAAGTCGAACATGCCATCAAATGGTGCAAAGCTGAAATTGAAAGCGGAAGATGGGAAAGAACCATTGCGACCGTACTGATCCGCCTCTCGGGGCTTCGTCGAGTGTGGATTACCTTCAATGTTTGACGGATCAGCTCGCAGCATGCTCTCTGCATGTGGTTCGTCTGCACGTCGCTTCTGCCCTGCGAGACTATCCGGAGACAATGGTTTACCGTTCACTTGATGCCGACCACTTGGGCCGGTGAAGATACCTTCGCGCTCCACAGTGTGATCAAAGCTTGTCTTGCGCACGTGCCTTGGAAATGCACGAGGCTTTGATGAATGGTCGTCAAGGAGGGACTTGGAGGGCCCATGTAGACCAAAAGAAGGGAGGGAAGTAGGATGGAAGGCTGGGGTGTCGAGTGCGGACAAGGACTGATCAAATTGATTAACGTGGACACTGTCATGGGTGGGGCTTCCAAACGGAGAAGCCTCGTGGCCCGTCCTGCCTTCATAGATGGCGGATAGTGCGGAGCGCATGTGACCTGAAGAAGATGTCGCAGAAGGGCGGGAGGAAGATAGGGTGGAAGTACCCGGTATCGGTATGCTGTGTGATGATGCATGCTCCACCGAACATCGGACAGCTCGTTCGGGAGACTTGTCCGAACGGTCTTGAGTACTTGGAAAGGGATGCCGACCGTCAAACTGAGCGTGCATGGCAGGCTGCTCGAACTGGGTGACTGACGGGCGGGGACGCGAGCGGGCGGGACTTTGGGGACGCCAGTCCATGGAAATTCGAGATCTCGACCTGCTCATGGCCCGCCAGTCCATTGGCTCGCCGCTAAAGGAGAGTCGCATCACGAGAGCCAAGAAGGATATTTGAAGCGATTACGTACTCGTCATCCTCTGTGCCGTCCTGGTTGGTACCGTCGAACCCGATGACCTGCACCTTGGTCTTGCCCTTTGCAAACGATCTCCCCCTTTCCTCGATGGCGGGTCGCGAACTTGAGGGGTCGAGTTGATTGGGGGAGAGACTGGAGAAGGTGTTTTCGGTCTTGATGCGAATAGTACTTTGAGGGGGAGAGGGTGACTCCTCCTGCTCCTTCTTCTTTTTCAATGCGAGGGCCATCATGCGCCAGGTAATGTTTTCCACCCTCTGTGCATGAGGGAGGTTGGCTTTCGTGCGAGCAAACATCTTCCAGACCTGGGTGGCAAGGGGATCTTGTTTGGCAAGTTTCTCCGGATCGGTTTCTGTGGATGGCAACGCAGTGGATTGAATATCGGGAGAGCCCGATAATCTGGGAGAGGTAAAGGAGCTTGGACCTTGACCGTTACTCGAGGAGGGGAAGAGATCGTCGGAAAAGAGGTCGGACAGGATCGCAGACTTTGACTCGACAGAAAGGGAAGCTGTGGTGGAGGGAGAGACGTGGAGGTGACCGGAGAGGGGGGATGGATCAGGGGGGACGATGCCATTCTGCGGTATGGAGAGCTGAGTGAGAGGAGAATAGAGGGCAGGGGAAGGGGGGTGGGTAGAGGTGGGGGACATCCACAAGGAAGGGGGTATGCCGACGTTTGAGCGCTCGATGGGGGTGTAGGGCTGGTAGTTTGCTGGAGGTATTGAAAGGGGATCAGGGTGGGGAAAAGCATCCGTAGCACCATCAGGTCTCCGCGAACGGGCTGGATTTGACGGGTGATGATCAAAACTCTGGGAGGGGGGGGGTCAGTGGTGGGGTGTGGAGTGAGGAGCCGAGGACTCACCGACACGGCTATACGCTGGTGTTTGTGGTGACGAAGGGCGGGATCCTGAGGATGTGAGGACGACAGGGGGCCATCGTGGGGGGACGTGGGGTGGAGGGACAGGGTGGAGAGGTGGGGATGCGGTTTCGAGCACGGTGCTCTGGGGGTGTGATGAGCGGGGAGGGGGTGAGACCATGCGGCGTGATCGTGGTGGTAGTCTGGTGGGTGATCGCGAGGAGGGTTGGGGCGGGTGTTTGGGATGGGATGGCGATGGTGGTCAGAGGAGGGGACCTGGAAGACGCCGTTGGCGGCGAGGTCGGCGAAGACGGCAGGGGTGAGAGGGGTGGAGAAGAGGGTGTTCCAGTCTTCGTTTGAGAGGGAGTGCATGGTGGGGACGTCGGAGTCGTGATCTGTGGGGGGCATAAAGATCAGCCAAGCGTTGACGGGGAGAGACCAAGGAACATACGAAACACAGGCGTGTCCGTTCTGGGCGGGATTCGTGGGCGACTGAGAACACCTGCGAATCAATCCACCCTAGTAAATCTTTTTATGAAAAGGGCGAAAATATATATAAAACAGATGGGGTCAGTGAAAATCGAGCGTCTCCTCGAATCGACAACGCTGAAGGCGCAAGGGACGACAGTCACTTCAAGGCACGGCCCGTCACCCATTTAGCAGGACCCCACAGGCAGATCGCCCATATCCGGCATCGCGACCCCCCACCCAGTGCGAGCATTCACATGTCGAGGCGGTGTGTCCGGGGTCCCCTGCTCGAAATGGAGCCCCCATGTTTTACCACCTCATGGTGCACTTGTATCCATTATTACGTCATTTAATCCTCCCGTCCGACGGTCGTCATCCCTGAAATCAAACATCCTCGGTAACCGTAACATCAATTTCTGTCCTTGCCGTCATTCTTTCGGGAGCGCCTTCCATTGCAGACCTCCACTCTCTCCCCTCCTCAGATCTCCACAGTCGATCGCTCCCTCTTCTCCTCCGCCGGACGGACCTTTCTTCCCTTTCCTATTAGTACCACGATCCCTGCCATCCCTCTTCACCCTCGTCCCTTCCACATTGTCCATCCGAACACCCATCTCCTCCATCTATTCTGCGCCACACGCACGCCCTCAATCACGAGATCGCGCGTGCTCACAACACTTCAACATCCTCGCCCTGTTTTCCCAAGCACTGTCAGATCAAACACATCATCAGTTTGACACCAGACGTTGTGGCATTTGACAGCACACATACGTATCCGTACAAGCCAGTTGCGCCGCCTCCTTTCGGACCAACATGCGTCTGCACAGGGTCAATGAAATGACGGCATATTCTGAGCATTGTCCATGCCTCCTCCTATTTCCTTTTTCGATCTTGTCATCTGCTTCCTTTCTCTCTCTTGGCCTGAGAATCGCTCTCAAAGTCCTGTCCACTCAGGTCCGGTCTGCCGGCCTCGGGATCTGCGCAGTGGGAGCGGCCCGTCCCACTCAAATATCCTTCATTGTCCGTCCAGTGCCTTGGGCCACCTCATCCCATCCAGTCCTTGGCCCCCATATCGATCTTCGCACTCTCCCGACGTCAGGCACCCTCGATCACCTTACGGCAACGTTGGAGTAACAGGCGTGAGATCAAGCCGTCCGTTACCCCCACTAGGAAGCTCGCCATCTCGCAAATATATCATATGCGAGCCATCCTCTCTCACAGCGGAGCGCAGCACATGTCCGATCAACCCTGCACACTTTGCGGCCACTCGTCAATACACCGACCCCTGCTCTCTATGCTCGCCTCCTCCCCTCACACCTTCTTCTTCCCTCTGCTCTTGCGCTTTTTCGGTCTCGCCTCGTCCGTACCGTTCTGCTCGGCACTTCCCTCGTCTTCACATTCATTCGTCCCTTCGGCGTCCACATGTCCACCATCAGCGCCCTTATTCGGCTGTGGCGCACTGTTCCCATTTTGAACCTCTGGCAACACCCGAGATTCCACAGCTGCTTCCTGTGCCGTCTTCTGTCGTGACAGCTCCGGGTCATCTGACCAGCCCCATACATCTACAACTTCCCCACGCACAACCGCCGTTGCCACCAAAGACAGTATACATGCCGGACTGCACATTGCACAACGTCAGCAACCAAAAAAAAGGGGCAAAGGGGGGTTATGGGGTACGCTTACCTAAGATATAACAATGCTGGCTGGGCGCTGCCCAACGTATGCATCACTGTCATCGTCGTGATGAGGCCCACCACGTATGCTGTTAATGTGACACAGAAGTATGGTTTCGCAAAAGACCCCTTCGTCTTCTCTGCACGCGCGTGGTCATACCGGAGTGCCAGGGCGATGAAAATACCCGGTATAACGACGTCACCGAGTCCAAGCATGGTGAACCCTCTTTCAGTGGCGAATGTCATTGATTTCGGCCACAGAAGTTTGATGGGCACGTCGAGAGAGGTGGCTACTTTCAACATCTAGACAGAATGAGACAAGACCCTGCCAGTCGTTCGATCTGCGTCTCACCACTTCCGTACCAAACACCCAGTAGATGTCGTAAAAGAATAGCCCCGAGAGGAGTATGCATCCCGTTTGGAACGAATCTAGTTTCAGCATCGACATCGCATTGTGCGAAAAAGAGAGTGCGAGAATGTCTGTCAACAATGCAGATTTGCGAGATCCGGCAGAGAAGGTGTACAGTATGGAAGGGAGCATGCCTACTGGCAACAGCACCAGCGTCGGTGTTCGGAAAGACAACGAGACTACCTCTAACCAATGAAAACATGAGATCGTTCACAGTCCTGCGCACGCGCTCGACGCACCGAGTGGTCCCCGGAGTAGGATTAACCGGTTCCGATCAAACGTCCTCCATTTCTCCCTCCCGATAACGAATTTAGCCAACGACACGGCAGACTATTCGTGGGTTCAGCAAACGACTGGCAAAACGAGCGCATGTCGCAAAAAAAAAAAAGAGAGAGACAAAAAAAAGAAAGAAGAAGAAAGACAACTTCGAACAGCGTCGAACCCGACACCAAAAACAGACCGTCCGTACATACCTTCCATACGCTCCCCACCCCGGCGATCGAAAAATACCAGCCCAATAACCAATTGATGTATTCCTTGCCCACGTACGTGACCACCATGTACATCCCAAACAAGGCTACAGAGCCGACCTGATTTGGACGGGGGGGACGTGAGCGGTTTTTTTTGGGTCCCTCCGTCGGACGTAAATATGTATGGGGGCCACTCACGATCGGGAACAGCCATGCGTCGCCCGAGGACAAGCGGTCTGGAATGTCCTCATCCTCGTCCTCGTCTTCCTCGTCGTCCTGGAGGAGACTCTTGTTAGGTCCAGACGTATTGCGATCGCGTGGGCTGGGCTTTTAAATAACGTGGGGCTCGGACCAACGGGGCTCGTGGAACAGTGGAACGGTGAAAAACGTACCGGCAGCGATTCGAATGCACCACAGTAAATAGAGACACTTGCGAGACAGAGTAGTCCAGCGTAGGAAGCGATGAGGTCCCAGTCGGTGTCTGCCATGAATATTTGTGACCAGAAACGAGTTAAAAAAGCAACCAAAAGGTATTAAAAGGAAAGTGGACTACGAAAGAGCGTAGCGAATGGTCGAAGGGGGGGCCGGGAAGGTCGTGCTGAAGGGTGTCAAAAGAAATTTCTGGATTGGGTAGGATTGCACCCGGTGGACGAGTTTTGCATTATTTGATCCCAAAGGCACATAGTGTGTCCAATGTCATACTTGGAGTAGTATTCCTTCTGGGCTGGGAAGGTGCCCTAGCAACGATCGAGTTGCGCACTTGGCCGCAAGGAACGAAGAGTGCTGCGGTCCCAGTGGGGAGCATAGGATTACTGACTTCGTAGTCCACTGTAACTTTTTCAGGTTAGACTGAAGAAAACCATGATCACTCGGGCCGTCATTCTACAGTCTAACGGGATTCAGATGTGATTAAAAGCGCCATGTTCCTGCATCTACAAGCCTACTCTAGCGTGAAGAAACGCATTACGGAGGGCGAACAGCATGTACGTCGTCAAGGATAGGTATTCCCAGCAAATCTATCCAAAGTCGTCATTCATGGGTATACAATGCCTGATTTCCCACTCAAGCAAAAAAAGGATCAGTATCCTGCGGCAATCCCATTCTTCCTCGAGTCGCTCGCCGCTGTCAACTCGCGTGAGTAACATGTCCATGGACACACGATCGTAGCGTACCATAAATCTTGCCATCTTTACTTACAACAGTCTGAATCACCGCGGCGACACGATTGATATCCAATACTACACCCAGTACGTTAGCGTAACCAAAAAAAAAAAAAAGAAAGGACACGGCCGCGAGACGTCAACGTCGGCATCGAACGCACCTGTCACATTATGCCCCCGGTCTCGAAGATCATGGAGAACCAACGCTGGGAGGACGTTGTCCGCACGGACGTACACTGGATAGAGTTGGTCATGCACACGTCCATATTCCACAGCTTGACTGGCGTCCATGTCCCAATCCAAATTCAGCAACGTCTGCAAGAGGGCAGTAAAAATCTGTGATCCTCCGGAACCACCAATGGCGAGGTAAAATGATCCATCGGCGTATTCCAGGATGGAGGGGGCGGTGGAAGACAGTGGTCGCTTGCCCGGCTCAGGGTAGTTGTCTGAATCAGCGATTGGTCACGCTCTGAAAATGGATAGCTTGGGGTAGGGAGACGTACACGGGGATGGCCGCAAGCCAAACGCATTCGAAGTTCCGGGCGTGGAAAAATCGTCCATCTACGCGGAATGATTCAAGAGCAACTCTCAACGTGTTCCGTAGATTATTCATACCTCGTCATTCAGGATAATACCCGTTTCTGGGTCAAGCACTTGAGAACCAAAGACCAAATTCACCGTGGTGGTCAATGCGACGGCCATGCCGTCCTTGTCCACCACCGAGACGTGACTCTGTCCATCCGAAAATAAGTACTCGTGATCCGAATGTCGCAGAATACGTACGGTGCCATGATCGGTCTCGACATCAAATTCGGGGTTGTAGTATTCCGGCGGATGGGTCCGGTCCTTGATGGCAACGTCAGAAACATTAGCAAGCCAATATGCACAAAACTCTCACGTCAGTAAGGTTAACGGAGATTAGATCAGCGAACTCTTTAGTCGGGATTTCCCTGACACGGGTGATGTTACCTGTGTAGTAGGAAAGGTCTCCTATCCTTGTTCTAGTATAGCACCATCAGAGTTGGCCACCGCGGACAATGTGTTTCCATCTCGACTTACCGTGCTGCAAACCCAACTGGTCGCCGTTGAGATCTTGAGTAATGACCCTCACGGTGAACACATGCCAGTGGACTCACACTTCATCGCCTCGACAATTCTATGTACATTTAACGGCGTCCGACCTTCGCTAATGAGGTCAAATCGCTCAAGGAGGTTCAACATGTGGAGAAGCACAGGTCCGGAACTAGGGGCATGTGAAGTGTACACTTTCTTATCATGGTAAGTCCCTTCGAGCGCACGTTCGACCTTGACAGTGTAATTCTCGAGGTCCGCATGTGTAAGGATACCACCTGTTTCGTGAGCTTTACGAATGATGGAGTCAGCAATGGAACCCTGTCAATGGTGTTTAATTGGATCACCGTCATCCAAGAACAGAAGAAATTGAACCAAACCTTGTAAAAAGCACCCGGCCCTTCATTTGCAATTATGTCGAGCGTGCGGGAATAATTTGTGCGTCGAATTGGCTGCCCCTGAAGAAGCAGCTTTCCCTCCGGGGCAAACACGGCTTGCCAGTCTCTGTTGTGGAGCATAAGATCCGCATACAACTGTAATACATAAGCAAGTGGAAGGTGTTCGATGGGGATCACCTACTTGGATCCTCCTGGCCAGCTCCACGTCCACAGTCCATTCGGCAGCCAATTCAACGCTCGGTTGCACGAGTCTTTGCCAGGGCAAATGACCCCACCGGCGATAGGCCTCTTCGAGCCCCCGAAGTTCACCTGGAACCCCGACTGCCAAGCCACCAAATTTGGCAGTTGAAGGATTGTCAACATACATCGTCTTGCTCGCCAGCGCCGGCGCGGTTTCCCGGAAATCAATCGTAAACACCTCGGATGTTGTGCCTGGTATAGTGGGCGGTACTCGAACGGTCATGAAACCACCTCCACCGATTCCCGAGCTTCATGTAATACCGGGCCGAACGTCAGCCGGATGAGTTTGTCGTACAGTGATGAGCGGAACTTACGAGAACATATTGACGACACCGACGCAAAGCGAAGCACTGATGGCTGCGTCGACGGCGCTCCCTCCGTCCTTTAGTACGTCGACCCCAATGTCGGAGCAGCGCTTGTTCTCTGCTGCAACGGCGCCATGGTCGGCAACGATGAGATAAGGGTGATTGCGAACGATTGCGCGTGAACAAATCGATGGTAGACACGACAGAGGGATGCTACGGGCGAGCACCAGGAGGAGGCAGAGGGAACTAATGAGAAGGAAGCCTCGCTTCCATGAGCTCGGCACACGCGCTCTGACGCGAGAGTCGGTATACAGAGGAAGTTTGTCATCGGAAGTAGTTTTGATTCCAATTAGCAAAGGGAGGTCCGGAAGTCGTGTGCTTGCTTCCTCGTCGAGGGATGCTGGTGATTTTTCAGATAACATGGTATCACCCGCAATGTGGTCAGCGCGACGTTAGTGAGCAAACCTCGTCCAGTTATAACTCGAGAGCGTGCTGGAGATAGAGAGGGAAGAAGGGGGAAGCGAACTGGTAGTCAAGTGCTCGCGTCCGAACGCCTTGCGCTCATGAGAACCGGCTTCGATACGCAAACACATGATAAAATTCGGTTCCCACTGACCGAACTATGAGCGAGGAAGACGTTATCGCTTAGATAACGGGAATGATAAAGAACGTTACACTTTGTTACCCACGGCCATGCCCACGCGTAGAGCAGCAGACACATCGTCTATCGTAGGTTTGGACGACTCTGCATCGACTCTGTCGCGCTACACAAATGCAAGGTTGGTTTAACGGCGCCGCTCAACGCCGTCGGGCTCATGGTGACCACATTTGCTCAGCACCAACGTTTCGAACGCGCGTGCAAACACAATAGGTCTCCTGATAGCACCGATTGACTCACTCCACCGTGCTTAAAGTATCTCCATAGACATCTCACAGTACAGGCCAGTGAAACGAAGGAAGATCGCTGGCCTCAATACGCGTTTCGACCGCATGATCAAATCGGTCAATACCACGTTCTCGTGCAGAAACTACAACCCAGCCGCGTCGCGAAAAAGGATGCAGTCCTCCGGCACCTCCTCCGTCAGCAGCCACGATGTTCCAAAGACCCCAGTGGACGCCTACAGCAGCTTTCATCCAGGGAAATTAGGCAAAGACTTTTCCGTGTTGAAAATGAAAGAGTCGCCCTTACTTCCTCGGGGAGATTCCGATGGATGCCCTAAGCATGCGGTATGCGTATATGCGCTCGATTCTTCCAGATCTCCAGTACTTTTCCCATTTCCAACGTCTAGACACTACCAAAGGAACCGAGGAACCGACTCCCCGATTGGCTCGCGAACGCGTTCTGTAGCTTAGAAGCAGGCCATCCCTTGCGGGGATTGCTATCGCCTTCTCGCATTAATACGGAATCCAAGTCCAACTCTCCGGCACAGCTGTTGGGCGTTTCCCACGAGGAAGAGCTATTTGCGTTCTCGCCCTTCGAGTTCGATAAGCAAGAGGAAGTTCCTGATGCAGCTTATCGCGCAGACAGTACACTGAACGTGCAGGGCAATGTTTCGTCCATCGTTCCTACAAAATCTACACTATCGCACCCGCAGCCAGAGGTCTCGACTAATGTTCTGCCGTTTTCAACCCCAGGCCGTTTCGCCCCGATTCGCAGGTCAATAGATGGTCCAAACGTTGACGGCACATTCCAGAAACCCTTGATTCCTGTGCCACAGCAAGTAACTTCTGATGCCATTAACATGATGCATCCTTCAGCATTACCTGCGTCTCACTTACGTCTAGATAATGAAATTGAACTGCCACAACTCACTCGGACATTTTCGGGTATCGTTCAAGACAATGAACCCCCCTCGGACTTCCAGGAGCACGGTGCCTGTATGACTCACAATTATCAAATGTCTCGGGGTGGCCACGATAATCTCAACGTGTATGCGACTCCAGGACCCACATTTTCTTGTTCCCTTCCTGTCTACTTCGATTCACCGACAGAAGATCCTTCGCTATCTGATCCTCTCCAACCCGAATCTTACGAATTGGATCTCAATGCTATTGACTTCCGTTGGCGCCCGTTCTTGCGATCGAATGCCCAAGAAAGCGACACAAATAGACCTTCTATATCGCCTTCGTCCCCGCTTGGATATACTGTACCCAATCGGGTGGGCGATCAGAACGGATGGGGCGCACGTTTTGCTGTGGATCATGGAGAGCATGGTGCCTCCAGCGAGGAACTCTCTTCCCTCACGGAAGACGTGGAAATAGCCTATCCCAACGACGCTGGCGCGATACTGCCTAGCAACGTGAACACAAGCACTATCAACAACTTAATCCGACCCTGGTCGTCGCCGATCAATGACGTACCGCAGCAGGTGAGGCCCGCGTTCATCCTTGCACCGGGCATTTTCTTATCTCCGCGCCGAGATTAGCCCGAATCTGCTTTGCTGGCTGCTGATAGTGTTCTACCTCGTGGTGATGGAGACAACATACGTACAAGTGAAGAACTTCCCTTGGTGAGTGAACGGGAGATAGGCGTGCACGCGAGGTACATTTGTGACTTTTTGTGGCCAAATGCCGTTGTTTCCTCGAAGCTGCATGGTGAAGAACTAAGAGCTATCGAATCGGAGGCTCACGAGATACGGCCTTCGACGCCGATAAGGCAGGTACCCGTTTCCCCTCCCAGTGCACCACAAAAGATTCGATCGAGTCAATTATGCGGAGTGCCACGGAAACCTGTTCGCAAGACGTCTTCCGCGTTGTCCTGGATGATTCCGTTGAGGCCCTCGAAATGCACCACCGCGGCTCACACTGATGGCGGCTATTACTTTTCGCGCATTTCCGCAAACAGCCACGACAGCATCGAATCTTGGAGTGAGATGGGTTAAAGGCACTTGTTAATGTTGCACGTTGCTTCACATTGAAGAGTTCCGTGCTGCTGTTGTACGTGATAGTGTCAGTCGTTTCGGTGCTGTGAACTGGAGGGTAAAATGTTCTACTCTACACATTGCTGAAATATTTGAGAAGAGTACCCCTTTCCCTCCACGCTTGAAGCTCGAGGGTCTATGATAATAATTGACGACAGTATGCGTACTTTTCGTGATTGCCAGATGCAAGTCGTTAATGCCCCTGCCGGGCCGGTGTCTCGGTCAGAGACTCGGACTTGGCGAAGTGTTGCTTTCAGCCGATTTGTCAAAGTTAATGTAGTAGGAAGCTACGGTACACAATATTCGCACTCGACTTCTCTTGGTTTGTTAACATCAATAATGTACCGTCTCTCCTTCTCACTCTGGAGAGCGCGGTGTACAGTTGACTGTGAGCGAATAGATCAATTCGTATGTCAAGAACAGTGCGAGCCATTCAAGGTCGTGTTTTACGCCAACAGAAGGGGAAATTGCCGACGCGAAACGGTCCAATCTAACTTCGGAGGGGTGAAGTTGAAAGGTTATGCGGCGAGTGCAGTGCTCGTTTAGCAGCTGAATCTCTACGAAGTGACGATGATTTTTGACAACGCGCATGCGCGCGTTATTTTTGCCATGGGAACAATTGAAGGGACGTCCACTTCGGACCCCTACGACGCCGTGAACATTACACGCGGTTGCCATGATCATCGACTGAAGACGAAAAGGAGCCAACAGACGCGGGGAGATAGGGACACTCCCAAATACGGCGGCCACGTGGGTGGACGATCAAGCTCAAGTCCGCTCAATATACGGGACGTTGCTATTTACTGTCAGCCTTCGCAACCTGCTGTTCAAGTTTCTTGGCTGTTTTGGCAAAAAAACTTGAGCAGCAGGTGAGTTATGACAAAACCATACCTTGAACCAACGAACGAAAGACAGACGCATCTGACATACCCAGCCATTCTATAAAGACGGATCGTATCTTCTGTCGACTCTTTGGTCTGCTCAGGATTTCTGCGGGTGCTCGCCAAAATATGGTGACTTGCCAGGTCATCGGGACCTCCACGCCATGAAGGTACATACCACATCGTGGTTTGGACGGTAATCAACTGCAGACTTATCGAGGCTTACCAAGTCGGGTCGGTTTTGCTGATACGGTGGAACCCGAGCTGGCAGAATTCGTCAGCCTGAGCATGTTCAGGCAGTCACAACGAACCGGGCAAGTGGTTAGTGTCTTCCACCATACCCACCATCACGAAATATGTCAATGGGCAGTTTTATCTCGTTATTACTGTCTTCCAAGCGTCCTCGAATCTCGGTCGGGAAATGGGTGCCAGTCAGGCTGTGGAATATGGACGACATCCGTCATCAACTCTTTCCGCTGCAGCAGGTTTGATTCCGATGGCGTCCCGTCGGCTTCGGTTCTATGGGGCCTCTGGGAACGATGGGCACGGTGTTGAATGTAAGGGTGCGGTTAGTATACAGCGGTGCTTGGACGTCGATGTCTTGCGCTCTTTTTTTGCTCCTTGTCCTTGTGTTCATGCTGACGTTTCCGGCCATAGCATTTGATTCCAAACCGACTCGCTGCGGCGGTCCAGATCGTCAAGTTGAGCGAGGATAGCAAGATATACGGTGCGCTACTTTTATTTCACTTTATTTCGAGGGTAGGGTATGAACGCTCTAACAAAGGACCTGACTTGTGTATATGTCTACAGTTCTTGATACATTGGAGATACCTTTGAGTTCACCGTACATACGTCAAGTGATCGGATAGAATCGAGGTCGGCCATTGACGCACAGTGTTTTGCGATCGCCAGAGATGATCCGACCTAGGCCTCAGAAGATCCACTGTTCGGAAAGCTACGGATATGTTCCTAAGGTAGTAAGTGTAAGTAAATAACCTCATCTCAGTGACCCGCTGAAACCCCGAGGTCTAGCGATTTAGCATAATGCTACAGTAGCACGATTAGATGCTTCGATGGACGTACCACGGTACAGGCCAGCGGAACATGGAGGGATGGCTGGCGAACCCATACTCTGGAATGTAATGGGTCAATAGCATGGAACACTGGCAGCAGCCCAGGGCCGTCTGGAACTAGTCTTCCCAAACCAGACCTAAACCTTCGAAATCAGAAGACATGGTCTGGAACGCGGAGGATGTAATACTCCCATACCTCCCTACAGTCAGCAGTTACACGACGACCCGAGTGCATGAGACACGTTTCAAAGTGATATGGATGGAATACCAAGTTCTGACCATTTTCCTGTACCAAAGGGTCTGGAATCAGCGTAATTGATGGCCTTGCATCCGAGTCCGATCGTCGGGTCAAAAGCACTCGTGTCATAACTGATAGGATCCCGGAACAAGTCGGCGTTGGTTCGAGTTGATCGAGAGTTGTGGGATTTTGTCACCCGCTCCCATCCCAATCGCGAT
>JBBPQV010000571.1:0-18358 GCA_038092675.1 Boletus rufocinnamomeus
TACCTGTTTCGACGACTCGATTCGCATTTTCCACAGTCACAACGGCGACAAGCTCATCAACATCAAGATTACCTCGCCCAAATGGGGCCCGGGTACTCCGCTTGCATGGTCTGGCGACGGTCAGCAAATTATTGCCACATCCCAGGACAACAAAATCAGGTCTTTCGACGTCTCCACTGGGTCCCAGCTCGCCGAATCGGCCCCGATTCTCAATGACGGCGATGTCTACTCCATAGCTTTAGCCGCCAACGGAAAATTCATTGCTACCTTCACTAACCATTCCATCTCGTTCTTGGATACATCGATGCTGACCCGGATTGACCCTGTCATCGAGGACAGTCAAGAGTTACGGTCGATTGCAATCTCCCCGGACTGTAACTATCTTGCGACTGGACGACGTGGCGGGAAAATCACCATTCACGATCTTGGCAAGATTCTCCCGGACTCATATGGCCCTTTCCATGTAGGCATTTGTGGTCCTGGCACGAGTCGGATAAGACCTATTCCGTCCGTCCCCCATGTTGACAAATTATGTTAGGCATCTACTCGCAAGGAAGGACAACAAGACGAGCAGGCTGTGACCTCGGGTGACCACGACGACGAACCACCCGACTCTAATCCGGTAGGAGTCTCCCGTTCCGTTACTAAAAGGGTTGAACTGACCCTATGATGTACGCAAACTAGGAAGAACCTGGGAAAGGGAGTCCACCCGAGGGTGAGGGACGCAGCGAAGACGAAAATGATATCCTGGAGGTATCTGTTCCCCCGTTTCCCCCGCGAAACAAGTTTGCTCACGATGGCATAGGTTGAGGTACCCTCGAGCACGCCTGCTCCCCAGTTCGACTTTGACATGGTTGGTGATCACTCCATTTTTTTCTTCCTGCCGTGTTGACGCTGCTGGAGCCACCGTCCCCGACCTCCTCTGCGGATCCCCGAGAAGGTGAGATACAATCACTGGACCATTCCATACTTTGTCACAGTCCTCAGATGCCTTACCAGTGACCTTTCCTCCAGAGGCACGTCCGGGGGGGACGTTTGATACCGCCGAGTCACCTCAGGGTCGTTCGATATTCAAAAGGTTGCTACAAAGAAAGAGTAACAGGGACCCGGCTTTACATAAGCCCGATCGACTTTCCAAGAAGTCGCGCCAACCCGTCGACTGTCAATCTCCTTCACAGTCACCCGTGAAAGTGGATGACACACACAAGGGACCTTCGCGGATGGCTGCAGCTCAACGTAAGCCAGTGAGTGGTCTTCCTTGATAGACGATTGGATGCGGGTTGTCTAATACATCATCTTAGCGAACGGTCGCAAAAACCCCCGGAAAGCCAAAGGTTTGTCGTTCCTCGGATTTGTATATGAGGGACTCATCGCGCGTTGCAGCATAAATCACCTCCCAAGGCTACTGTTCCAAAGAATCCAAACGAAGATGCTTCCCGTAGCAGACAAGATCCTGCGGATGCAAGGGAACCGGACCCAGTACATCTCTTTCTGGCGATCGTGGACCTCGTCACGCCCGCTCACGTCCTATTTAGGTGCAACAAGCGAACGATCCATCTCATCCCTCGGCCACGAGGGTTCATCTGACGGTGAGCTTTACTTTCCTGTCACCTATATTGTTCGACTTATTGTGGATCAGCATGAGCAAGGATCTGGCAATGCTTTCATTTCAATCAGGTTTCCTGCATGGTTATTATGTATTCGCTCAGGTACACACGATGGGACGCATTGATCCCGGCGATTCAATGCAATACATGTAGATGCTACGATGAATCACGAGTATGTGCACATCGACTATAGAGTTCTAGGAGTTCGTGTCATCTCGCAACATCAGTATGAATCAGAATATTCACTCAATCGTCCTTGATGAGGTCTGTACACACGGAGCAAACCTAACGAATGTCGACTTCAATGAGAGTGTATGTTATAAAGCTGTCGCGTTCCTCCTGCTTCGACGTTTTCCCTCTTCGCTGCGGTCCCCAATACTACTTTGTGTAGGAGCGATCAAGACCTGAGCTGATTTCCCCTTGTGAACGCGGATTTACGAGTGGATCATCCAGTCTACTCGATCTAGGGATACCAGCCATATCGATGAACTCCCTCCTCCCATCTTCATCGTAGGCATGCGAACTTGCACTACGCTGCGTAAACTCTCAAATGACGCAACTATCGAGTCATACGTCTGTCCGTTCCTCTTCAAGAACGCATCCAAATAAATATGTCTGTCGGCCTTGCATCCCTCGTTCGCATAAAAAGGAAATGATACATGTGTGAAATCACGAAAACCGATCCAAGTCGAGAGCGAAAGAGTCGAAGGAAACAAAAGCAAAAAAAGGGACGTGCATAAGCGGGCCAAACTTATGTGAGAGGGTGTCCCAAAACGATGCTAGAAATGCGCCAGGTTCATGATGCAAGCCAAAAAAAAAAGATGAAGATAAGATAAAAGAGAGAAGGGAAAGAGCAAAGCGAGACAAGTCGATGAGGATATAAAAAAGCGGTGTAAAATAATGTTGCAAGAGATTAGGGGAAATGGTATTATTAGCATAAGTAACTGTGAGGAGCGCCGTTGCAACAATAATGGGTCCAGGGATATTGCGGATTCGATGTCGTGCACGGGAATCAAGACGCAGAGAGCAAGGAAAGACGAGATGTGATCTGCGTACCGTAGGTGAGCGTGATACGTTACTGGCCGTTATGCAACTTAAAGGTGGTGCAGCCCGACTTCGTGCTGGGCTTTCCCCAGGTGCTCTCTCGACTGTTCTGACAATGTCGACGCCATCTGGATTAGAAGATGAGTTTATTGCTGCCAAGGCTGATGCCCTCCGTCCTGCTCCAGGCGCCAATACACTTGCCGAAACAGGATCGTGACCGACTCGGTGGGTGGCACCTGATCCGACTGATACGTCAGTGGCGGCGCTGACTTGGACAGCTTGGGGGATCTTGTCAGGTGTGTGATATTTGATCAATTGAGCTAGGCACAGAACTATGCTCGCATCAGAACGTGCGCAGATCCCATCGACACGGTGTAATAATATCCATTTCCGACCAGGTTTCGGAACGGATTACCAACGTCATTATCATCCCCGGGCTCGGAATCATCCAAATATGCGTCCAGAGCCATCGGCGCAACAGCAACTTCTTGTTCGACTGTAGTTGGTCGCTTCCCGACACGGGAGAAACAGTGGCCACTACCAACTTTAGCAAGTGACAAACATTGCGGCGACAATCGCAGTGACTTACTTTGCAAGTAGGATAGTCCGATATTGTCACAGTTGGCTGCCTTGGACATGCTCAGTGGAATACCTTCCCCCTCTATGATGGTCGGTGATGTCCACAGAATCATGCTCGTATCTCGGACCGAGCCGCCCGCGTACATAATGGTCGTGAGTGACACGTACGTACACACGTCTGAGACGTCCACTTCAGTCCGATGGCTATAACAGCGAGCTCGAGCTGTTTCAGAAACGCCCAAACGCATAGATGTGAATGTAGCGTGATTCGAGCTAATGTAATAAACTGACACACAGTCATCTCAGATGGTGTGGAGAACATTTTTCTGGAGTATGAGCGCTCCCTGTTGGGGAGTGTCATGGAATGCACACGTATTCTGTGCACGGTATCTCACGAGTTGCTGTAATGCGGATTGTACGCTGATCGTGAACCGGGCCCTGCAGCCGAAACGTGGCGAGTAATCGCAGACCGTCTTTAGAAAGGACGAAAGGTTTCGCCGATGTTGACTGCTTGTCTATTCGTCGCAACGAGGTCACCTAACTGAGATCCAAGTAAGAATAAGCGCCAAGGACTGAGGCACTGCGCGAACAGCCCACATGGAGAATAAGGAAACGCGTTTATACAGCAACTTTGCGCGCCAGGAATAAACCGAAACGCCTTGTTCCTTGACATTTCGCCACCGAGGATTGTATACTGTCGATGAGGATGCCGTCGACGAATGCTGGTGCGTAGCAGCCCTGAGGAGTGAGCAATGCTGACAGTCCAAAAAAGACCAAACGATAATAGTTAACACCGGCCGCTCTGGATGGATATACGCAGTCGCTTTCCACCCCGACGGAAAGCACCTTTTGGGGGGGGTTCAAGATGGGACTTTCCGAGTGTGGCGACTTGCGGATGGTCAAGAGGTCGGAAAGCAAACGGGAGTGCATGCGAATGCCATTTCTGTGTCAAAGGACCGCAAGTGGATTGTATGTGGAACTGTCGAGGGAGCAAGCGTGTGGGACGGAGAGTTGCAGAAAGAGGTCGTTGATGTGGAGGGCACAAACGGAGTGTGGGCGGTCGACGTCTCACCTGATTTGACCAGGTTTGCCACCGGGACTGGAGGGAAGGACAACAAAGCAAACATCTGGAACATCGCAACTGGAAAGAGACTCGTTGGCCCGCTCGAACACGACCATCCTGTCAATGGTGTCAAGTTTTCCCCAGATGGCGGGCGCATCGCTACTACTTGCTACAATGGCTCCAACATCCGCATTTTCGACAGTCGTAACGGCGACGAGCTCCTCACAATCAAGGCCGCCATACCCGAAGGGGTACCTGCCACTCCGCTTGCATGGTCAGGCGACGGTCAGCAAATTTTTGCTACATCCCAGGACTACAAAATCAGGTCTTTCGACGTCTCCACTGGGTCCCAGCTCGCCGAATCGGCGCCAATTCTCAATGACGGCGATGTCTATTCCATAGCTCTAGCCGCCAACGGAAAATTTATTGCTACCTTCAGTGACCATTCCATCTCGTTCCTGGATACATCGATGCTGACTCGGATTGACCCTGTCATCGAGGCCGGTGAAGAGATACGGTCAATTGCCATCTCACCGGACTGTAGCTACCTTGCGACTGGACGGGGTGTCGGGAAAATCGCCATTTACGATCTCGGCAGGATTCTCCCGGACTCATATGGCCCTTTCCATGTAAGTATCTATGCCTTTATAGTCCTGGCACGAGTCGGATAAGCCCCATTCCGTCCCCCACGTTGACAAATTATGTTAGGCAACTACTCGTGAGGAAGGACAACAAGCCGAGCAACTCGAGGATGAGGGACACAGTGAAGACGGAAATGATATCCCCGAGGTATCTGTTCATTCGTTTTCTGCTCGAAGCAAGTTTTCTCACGATGGCATAGGTTGAAGTGCCGTCAAGTACGCCCGCTCCCCAGTTCGACTTTGACGAGGTTGGTGATCACTGCATTTTTTCTTCTTTGCCGTGTTGACGTTGCTGGAGCCACCGTCCCGGCCCTCCGCTTCTAATTGCTGGGAGGACGAGGAACCCCCACTGCATCGATCAGGTGGCCCACCGGTGACCTCCCCTCCGGGGGCACGTCCGGGGGAAACGTTTGATACCGCCGAGTCGCCTCAGGGCCGTTCGGTATTTAAAATGTGGCTACCGAGGAAGCGTGACAGACAGTCAGCTTCGCACGAGCCTTCCAAGAGGTCGCGCCAGCCTGCCGATCGTCGATCTCCTTTACAGTCACCAGTGAGAGGGGATGACACAAAAAAGGGACCTTCGTGGATGGCTGCGGCTCAGCGCAAGCCAGTGAGTGTTCCTCCTTGACAGACGATCGAATATGTGCTGTCTAACATATCATCTTAGCGAACGGTCGCAAAAACACCCGGAAAGCCAAAGGTTTGTCGTTCCTCGGATTTGTATTCGAGGGACTCATCGCACGTTATAGAATAAATCATCTCCCAAGGCTACTGTTCCCAAGCATCCAAATGAAAATGCTTCCCGCAGCGGACAACGTGCTGCGGATGTAAGTGAAGCGGACCCAGTACGTCTCCTTCTGGCGATGGTAGTCCTCGTCATGACAGCTCACGTCTTGTTAGGTGCAACAAGCGAACGATCCGTCTCATCCCTCGGCCACGGAGGTTCATCTAACGGTGCGCGACACCTTCCTGTCACCTCCATTATTATACTTATGGTGGATCAACATCAGCAAGAATCAGGCTACCCTACTCGTTCGGTTACGTTTCCCACGTGGATTGTGTGTTGTCGCTCAGGTACACATGATGGAATGCATTGATCTAAGTGATGTATACGTGTAGACACCACGCTGAATCGCAGGTATGTGGACATCGACTATACAATTCTTTGAGTTGGTATCATCTCGCGGCACCGGTGCGAGATTTCATAAGTATCAGGCCACCCATGATTGAGCTCGCTGGGATATTCACCCAATGATCATGGGTGATGGAGGAAGGCCATACGCACGCGGAGGTTAGGATCGGACTCGGACAATGGCTGATTAATCATTACGATAGAGAACTTGTACTGGATTGCGTACACTCTCAAAGACGGCGCAATTATTGTGTCATTTCGTCTGCTCGTTCCCCCTCAAGAATGCACCCAAATAGACCTCTCTGTCGTTACATTCCTTGTCAGTATAAAGAAAAAAAAAGATGGATGTGTAATGCCAGAAAACAAGAAAAGAAGGAATGGAATCATGAAAACGCGATCCAAATCGAGAGCAAGAGAAAATGTGAGGGAAAACAACAAAAAAAGGACGTATACGGTCGAGCCAAACGAACGAGAGAGCATCCCAAAACGATACTAAAAGCGCGTTAGGATCAATAGAAAAAAAAAAACATCAGATCCACAAAAATAAGAGAACGGAAGGAGCGAGTGAGACAAGTCGACGAGGATATAAGAGACGGGACGAGTGTGACGTCATGCACGAGAATCAAGACTCAGAGAGCAGGGAAAGACGAGGAGGTATGATCTGCGCAACGGTGAAGACGGGAGGTTACCGACCGTTCTTCCAGCTCGACGGTGGTGCCGCCCGAGTCCATGCTGGGCTCTTCCCGGTCGCTTTCGCGGACTGCCCTGACGATGTCTGCGAAAGCGCAACGCCTGTCGAAGTGCGAGGTCTTGAGCTGCCGCCTTACGCGCTCGCAGCACTGCTGGGACCACCATTCCCCACGTAGTTTGAGCGAGGGTACGATGGTCCATACAAATCCCCGTAGACACTCCACGTGCCTCGCCTCCAGAACCCCTAAATTCGCTCTGCGAACTGCTGATGTCACTATAGACTGAGGCAGCGGCGCTCGGGAAGGCAACAGAGCTTCTTACACATTGGTTGGGCGGGATAAGCATGCCCGTCACGGCCATTGGCGCCATCCACCCACACCGCCTTCCCCCACTCCCTTCACCGTACATCCCACTCCCGCCACTCCCTCCGTCATACACAAAATCACCGCTCCCAAACCCGGCATTCGAGCTGCACTCCCATTTCTTTACCCGCCATTGGGATCGCGTGCGGGGCCACAACCATTTAGTATGAAGTTACTCTGCGATTGGAAGAACAAGTTGATGAGGTATGCGGGATGACATTGCTAAATTGAGGTGGAACCATCGGGGTCATGCCAGTGGGCTGCTGCCAAGTTGTATCATCCCATGGACACTACTCTCCATGGTTACGTTGATCGTTGTCGACGTTGAATTCCGACTATGTAATCCCACGGCCATTGACAATCTTGCCAAGCTAAAATATTCAGCTGGTTAGAGCAATAACATCAGACGAGAACGTCGGACTAACCTGGACCACAGCCTTGGCCTCGTTCCGTTCTCGCGTTCTCTGCTCGCCCGCGAGATCTGTCTTTGCCCGTTCCCAATCACGAATGGGATGCAGATCCTCATGCGTCGCACTCGGCTTCTTCGCATGTCCTCGAGCCTTTAACATCGAGCCCACATCACTGAAATCGTCGACGTCCTTTGACCGTACACCAATGCCACTACCATCGCGCCGCGTGAATGGCACATGTGGACTACTCGATTCATAATAGAGCTCCACGCAGGACACTCTCCTCGGATGGAACTCTTGCTTGCAAAAGGATGTTGAGGACCATCGACTGCGGAGGCACATGAGGGTGACCGAGGGTGACCGTACTTGTAGTCTTCCTTGACCGAACGGGAGTTGTCGAATGAGCAGGAGAGGCACAGGCGGAATGCAAGAGGAGACGTCCAATATATTGATGACGTAATACCTCTGACTAGCCAATTGTTGAACGTTGACCGGGACCCCCGGCTGGATTAATCGTCACAGTTCCCTGGTGGTTCTCCTCGTCAACTCTCTTTTGCTTCCTCCATGGGCAACCTCAAAGGCTTCGTTGGCAAGCACAGTGTGCGCTCCCATTCACTATAAACACTTCGCAAACTCGTCAAGGAAGCATTCGATATTACACAGCATCCTGGACCGGCGCCTCCCCTAAACACTGACCAAACTTACAGTCATCGAAGTTCAACATCAATCTGGTCGCCACGAGGACTCTTGCGTCCCAGCGCTGACTCAGTCGCGAATCTCCCACGTCATTTGCACCCCAGAAAGCCCAATTACAAGAGCTTTTCGGAGCGGCGAACGACGGTGACGCTAAATCTGCCCGTTCTGCGCTGAGTTCGAGATCAAAAGGGCACAAGAACAACGGGCGCAGACCGTCTCATCGTAGTAGCGTGGCCCGTCCGGATTCCGGAGTACCCATGTCCCACCCGCCTCAAGTACTACCTTTACCTCCACTCCCTACCTCTGTCTCCGAGTCAGAGTCAATACTCTCTGTCAATGGCACCAAACCAGCGGGGGACTCGTCGCATTCTATTCAAACACGTACACACCAAGCGGCATCGATGTACTCACCTGTTCGAACGCGGTCCCCAAACAAATCACACACTAGGAGTGATAGAGCTACCTTTGCTTACAGTGGGGGCGAATCAGGTTCGCCGTCTGAGATAGACTTGGACGATGAAGATATCCCGGTCACCGGGTTCGCTGTTGCCAGTAATAAACGAAATGCAGACTTTCATGAACTCTTTCCTGATATTCCCGAGGGAGACTACCTTATCGAGGGTGAGAACACGTCTGTGCTCTTGTGGGGCGCTTGAATCAGAACCCACAACTCAGATTATGGGTGTGCACTTCAACGAGAGATTTCGATCCAAGGCCGGTTATATATCTGTGAAAATCATATATGCTTCCATGCCAATATCTTCGGTTGGATCACCAACGTACGTGTCACGCTCAGCCGAAATGCACCACAATCTGATCGCTTTGTGACAGCTGTCTATTCCTATGCACGAGATCACTGAGCTGGAGAAGAAGATGACTGCGTCTGTCATTCCGAATGCCATACAGATCACGACCCGTCAAGCCAAACACACGTTTGCATCCTTCCTTTCCCGGGATACGACCTATGATGTCATTGCCAACATCTGGCAACTTGCACGACCAGACGATAATCCCGACCTGACAGACAGTCGTAACGCGTCTACTCGGGGCATCGCTCCCGTAGTTACAAGTGTCTCAGAAGGAAGCGGAAAAGAGCGTGTTGTGACAGGAGCCAACAAAGTGACGCATTGCGCATGCTCAAAAAATGGCGGTCACCTCAGTGCGTTGGTACTCGAGACTGTTTTGCCAGGCACGCCTGATAAAATATATAACCTCATGTTCGCAAGCGGGTTCATCAAAGACTTTATGAAGGTGGATCAAAAGCTCGGCGGTACGCACCTCGGCATAATCTCTACTCATTGTCCTAATGTTCTCGTTTAGATGTCCAAACGTCGGACTGGGCACCCACCAGCCAGGGATCCAAGCTTCTCCAACGCAACATGTCGTACATCATGCCACTTAACCATAGCGTCGGTCCCAAACAGACTAAATGCGAGATTTACGATGAGGCTGTGCATTGCGACTTTGAGGACCATGTGGTGATGCTCACGAGTACCAAAGCGCCGGACGTACCGAGTGGCGGGGTCTTCGTAGTCAAGACCCGAACATGTCTGATGTGGGCGAGTTCCATCACGACTCGGGTCATCGTCACGACGCAAGTGGAATGGACAGGGAGGAGTTTCATCAAGGGTAATTTATCGGTCTTCGTTCATCTAACCTGATACTGAGCAACCCGTGACTTTCCAGGTCTCATCCGAAAATTCGCGATTGAGGGACAGAAGGTCTATTATTCCGATTTGGACAAGGCGATGCGCATGTACATCCAAGAGCATCAGGCAGAGTTCATTCTCGACAGCGAAGAGGTAGACTCGGACGATCGAGGTATCCCGGTCACCGGGTTCGCTGTCGCCAGTAGTAAGCGAAACGCAGACTTTCATGAACTCTTTCCTGGCATTCCCGAGGGAGACTACCTTATCGAGGGTAAGAGCGCGTCTCTATTGTGGGGCGCTTGACTCAGAACCCACGACTCAGATTATGGGTGTGCGCTACAACGAGAGGTTTCGATCCAAGGCCGGTTATATATCTCTGAAAATCATATTTGTTTCCATGCCAATATCTTTGGTTGGATCACCGACGTACGTGTCACGCTCAGCTGAAGTGCATCGCAGTCTGAACACTTTTGCGACAGCTGTCTATTCCTATATATGAGATTACTGCACTAGAGAAGGAGGTAACCGCGTTCGTCATTCCGAATGCCATACACATCACGACCCATCAAGCGAAACACACGTTTGCATCCTTCCTTTCCCGGGATACGGCCTATGATGTCATTGCTAACATCCGGCGACTTGTACGACCAGATAGTCGTAACACGTCTACTCGGGGCGTGGCTTCCATAGTTACAAGTGTCTCGGAAGGAAGCGGGAAAGAGCATGTTGTGACAGGAGCCAACAAAGTGACGCATTGCGCGTGCTCAAAGAATGGCGGCCACCTCAGTGGATTGGCACTCGAGACTGTTTTGCCAGGCACGCCTGATAAAATATATAACCTCATGTTTGCGAGCGGGTTCATCAAAGACTTTATGAAGGTGGATCAAAAACTCAGCGGTACGCACCTCGGCGTAATCTCTGCTCCTTGTTCTAATGTTCCCGTTTAGATGTTCAGATATCGGACTGGGCACCCATCGGCCAAGGATCCAAGCTTCTCCAACGCGACATGTCATACATCATGCCACTCAACAACAATGTCGGTCCCAAACAGACTAAATGCGAGATTCATGACGAAGCTGTGCATTGCGAATTTGAGGACCATGTGGTGATGCTCGCGAGTACCAAAACACCCGACGTACCGAGCGGTGGGGCTTTCGTAGTCAAGACCCAAACATGTCTGATGTGGGCGAGTTCCATCACGACTCGGGTCATCGTTACGACGCAAGTGGAATGGACTGGGAGGAGTTTCATCAAGGGTAATTTATCGGTCTTCGTTCATCTAACCTGATGCTGAGCATCCCGTGAATTCCCAGGTCTCGTCGAAAAATCCGCGATTGAGGGGCAGAGGGTTTATTATTCCGATTTAGACAAGGCGATGCGGATGTACATCCAAGAGCACCAGGCAGAGTTCATTCCCGAGTCCAAAGGAGACAGCGAGGACGGTGATGATCTCGAGGTATCTGGAGACGAGCAGCATGTGACCTCGGGTGACCACGACGATAAACCTCCCGATTCTGATCCGGTAGGATTTTCCCATTCCCTTATCAAAAGAGTTGAGCTGACTCTATAGTGTACGCAAACCAGGACGAACCTGGGAAAACAAGTCCACCCGAGGGTGAGGGACACAGTGAAGACGGAAATGATATCCTCGAGGTATCTGTTTCGTTCGTTTCCCCCTCGAAGCAAGGTTTCTCACGATGACGTAGGTTGAAGTGCCGTCGAGCACGCCTGCTCCGCAGTTCGACTTTGACGAGGTTGGTGATCACTTCACTGTTTTTCTTCCTGCCGTGTTGACGTTGCTGGAGCCATCATCCCCAGCCTCCGCTTCCGATTGCCGGGAAGGCGAGGTACCCCCGCTGGAACCATACCATGGCATATCACAGTCATCAGGTGCCCCACGTCGGAGGGAAACCTTTGATACCACCGAGTCACCTCGGGGCCGTTCGATGTTTAAAAGATGGCTACCGAGAAGGAGTGGCAAGCAGTCGGCCTCGCACGAGCCTGATCGAATTTCCAAGAAGTCGCGCCAACTTACCCACCGTCGATCTCGTTCACAGTCACCAGTGAAAGTGGATGGCACAAACAAGGGACCTTCGTGGATGGCTGCAGCTCAACGTAAGCCAGTGAGTGCTCCTCCTCGATAGACGATTGAATGCGGGCTGTCTAACATATCATCTTAGCGAACGGTCGCAAAAACACCTGGGAAGCCAAAGGTTTGTAGTTCCTCGGATTTGTATTCGAGGGACTCATTACACGTTATAGGATAAACCACCCCCAAAGGCTACTGTTCCCAAGCATCCAAACGAAGATGTTTCCCACAGCGGACGAGATCCTGCGGATGCAAGGGAAGCGGACCCAGTGCGTCTCCTTCTGGCGATGGTGGACCTCGTCACGACTGCTCACGTCCTATTAGGGGCAACAAGCAAACGATCTATCTCATCCCTCGGCCACGAGGGTTCATCTAACGGTGCGCGTTACTTTCCATGTCACCTACATTGTTCGACTGACAGTGGCTCAGCATGAGCAAGGATCTGGCAATGCTTTCATTTCAGTCAGGTTTCCTGCGTGGTTGTTGTGTTTTCGTTCAGGTACACATGATGGGACGCATTAATCTAGGCGATTCAATGCAACTGATGCATGTAGACATCGCACTGAACCGCGAGCATTTGCACATCGACCATACAATTCTTTGAGTTCGTGTCATCTTGCGGCATGAGTACGAGTCCTGATAAGCCTCGAGCCGTCCACGACCGGGCTCGCTAGGATATTCACTCAATAGTCATTGATGGAGTCTATACACACGGTTATTGGGGTTGGAGGAGAATGTCTGATTGATTAGAGCTCAAGTTGCAAACTTAGACAGTGTCAACTTCGACAAGCATGTACGTTAGACCGTCGCGTTCCTCCTACCTCAATGACGGGCTTTTGTTCTCGTCCATCGATAGTGAACTTACACTGCACTACGCGCGTACGCTCTCAGACGGCGCAACTACTGTGTCATTCGTCTGCCCGTTCCCCGAGTCAAGAACGCGCCCAAGATAAACTTGCCTACCGTTACATTCCTTGTCCGTACAAAGAAAAAAAAATACAGATGTGTAGTGCCAGACACCGAGGAAAGGAGGAATGGGATCATGAAAACGCGATCCAAATCAAGAGCAAGAGAAAATGAGAGGAAAAACAAAAAAGGACGTGTACGGTCGAGCCAAACGAACGAGAGAGCGTCCAAAAACGATGCTAAAAATGCGCTGGGATCAATAGAAAAGAGAGCATCAAATTCAGAAAAACAAATGAACGGGAGGAGTGAACGAGACAAGTCGATGAGGACATAAAAATGGGTGTAAAATAATGTTGCGAGAGATTAGGGAAAATTGCATCATTGAACGAGTGATTGTGATGGTGAGCGTCGTTACGGCAATAGCGTGCACATTACGAGTGTGATGCCGTGCATGGGAATCAAGACGCAGGGAGCAGGGAAAGATGAGGTGTAATCTGTGCAGGGTGAAGACGGGAGGTTATCGGCCGTTCCTCCAGCTCGACGGCGGTGCCGCCCAATTCTGTGCTGGGTTTTTCCCAGTTGCTTTTATGTGACAATCGCTACAGACGTCAGAGGATGAACATAACTGGATGATTCATTAGGAAGCGAATGAACGGATTGGAGTGATGGATCGGAGACGCCAAGAGGGACGACCCACGAGGAAGGGCGTGACCAACATCGGATATCACACTTGATACGTACAGAAGAGATTCCGCATAGGCAAGGTTATGCGAATGCGGAATGCATACTCGTCTTGAACCGGGTCCTGCAGACGAGAGGCTGACGAGCATTCGTCGCGACGAGTTCACCTATCTGGGATCCGAGTAAGAATAGGCGCCAAGGACACGAAGCACCACGCGAACAGACCATATTGAGAATAAGGAAACTTTGCGCGCCAGGGGTAAACCGAAATACCTTGTTCCTTGACATTTCGCCGCCAACGATTGTGTATTGTTGGTGAGGATGCCGTCGACGAATACTGGTGCGTAGCAGCTCCAAGGAATGATCAAGCAGTGCTGACAATTCAGTAAGACCAAATGACAGTACTTGACACCGGTCGCGACGAATGGGTATATGCGGTCACTTTCCACCCCGACGGAAAGCATGTTTTGGGCGGGAGTGAGGATGAAATTCGACGATGGGGACTTGCGGACGGTCAAGAAGTCGGAAGGCAGACGGGAATGAAGGTGTACGCCATTTGTGTGTCGAGCGATCAAAAGTGGATTGTGTGTGGAACTGACGAGGGGGCAAGCGTGTGGGATGGAGAGGTGCGCGAAAAAGTCATCGACGTGGAGGGGAGAAATGCGGTGTACGGAATCGACGTCTCCCCTGATTCGACCAGGTTCGCCACCGCAACTGGAGAAGATCAAGTGAGCATCTGGAGCACAACGACAGGGAAGAGACTCGTTGGTCCACTCGAACATGGCAATACTGCCATTGGAATCAAATTTTCGCCGAATGGCGAGCACATCGCTACTACTTGCTTCAGCGACTTAATTCGCATTTTCCACAG
Source organism: Boletus rufocinnamomeus (assembly GCA_038092675.1). NCBI lineage: Eukaryota > Fungi > Basidiomycota > Agaricomycetes > Boletales > Boletaceae > Boletus > Boletus rufocinnamomeus. The sequence goes on from JBBPQV010000571.1 coordinate 14,421, forward strand.
TCACAACGGCGACGAGCTCATCAACATCAACACTGTCGTACCTCAATGGGGCCCGGCTACTCCGCTTGCATGGTCAAGCGACGGTCAGCAAATATTTACCACATCCATGGACAACAAAATCAGGGCTTTCGACATCTCCACCGGGTCCCAGCTTGCCGAATCGGCGCCGATTCTCAATGACGGCGACGTCTACTCCATAGCTCTAGCCGCCAACGGAAAATTCATTGCTACCTTCAGTGACCATTCCATCTCGTTCCTGGATACATCGATACTCGCTCGGATCGAGCCTGTCATCGAGGACAGTCAAGAGTTACGGTCGATTGCAATCTCCCCGGACTGTAACTATCTTGCGACTGGACGACGTGGCGGGAAAATCATCATTCACGATCTTGGCAAGATTCTCCCGGACTTATATGGCCCTTTCCATGTAAGTATTTGTGCCTTGATAGTCCTAGCACGACTCGGATAAGACCTGTTCCATCCTTCCGCCCCCATGTTGACAAATTATGTTAGGCATCTACTCGCGAGGAAGGACAACAAGACGAGCAGGCCATTACCTCGGGTGACCACGACGACAAACCGCCCGACTCTGATCCGGTAGGAGTTTCCCGTTCTGTCACCACAAGAGTTGCGCTGACTTTATTATGTACGCAAACCAGGAAGAACCCGGGAAAGCGAGACACACCGAAGACGGGGATGATATCCTGGAGGTATCTGTTCCTTTGTTTCCCCCTCGAAGCAAGTTTTCTCACGATGGTATAGGTTGAGGTGCCATCGAGCACGCCCGCTCCCCAGTTTGACTTTGACGAGGTTGGTAATCACTGCATTTCATTTTCTTGTTTCCGTATTGACGCTGCTGGAGCCATCATCCCCGGTCTCCTCTACCGATCACCAGGGAGACGAGGTACCCCCACTGCATCGATCAGGTGCCCCTACAGTGACCTCCCCTCTGGGGGCACGTCGGGGGGAAACGTTTGATACCGCCGAGCCACCTCGGGGCCGTTCGATATTCAAAAGGTGGCTACCGAGAAAGAGTGGCAAGCAGTCAGCCCCGCACCAGCCTGATCAACTATCCAAGAAGTCGCGCCAACCTGCCGATCGTCGATCTCCTTCACAGTCACCAGTGAGAGTGGATGATACAAACAAAGGACCTTCGTGGATGGCTGCAGGTAGACGCAAGCCAGTGAGTGCTCTTCCTTGATAGACGATCGGATGCGGGCTGTCTAACATATCATCTCAGCGCACGGTCGCAAAAACCCCCGGAAAGCCGAAGGTTTGTCGTTCCTCGGACTGGCATACAGGGACTCATCATGTGTTACAGAATAAATCCCCTCCCAAGGCTGCTGTTCGCAAGCATCCGAACGAAGATGCTGCCCGTAGCGGACAAGGTCCTGCAGATCCAAAGGAAGCGGACCCAGTACGTCTCTTCTTGGTGATGCTAGACCTCGTCACGACAGCTCACGTCTTATTAGGGGCAACAAGTGAACGAACCATCTCATACCTCGGCAACGAGAGTCCATCTAACGGTGCGCGTTACTCTCGTGTCACCTACATTGTTCGACTTACAGTGGATCAGCATCAGCAAGAATCAGGCTACTCTACCCTCGCGATCACGTTTCCCACGTGGATGGTGTGTTGTCGCTCAGGTACACACGATGGGACGCATTGATCCAGGTGATTCATCCGATATATACATGTAGATACCACGCTGAATCGCGGATATGTGGACATCGACTGTACGGTTCTTTGAGTTAGTGTCATCTCGCAGCATCGGGACGAGTCTCGATAAGCCTCGTGCCGTCTATGATTGATATCCACCCATGGTCACGGAGGAAGGCTGTACGCACGCGGAGATTGGGATTGGGGGACAGTGGCCGATCGATGATATTGATAGTGAACTTGTACTGCATTGTGTCATTCGTCTGTCCGTTCCCCCTCAAGAACGCATCCAAATAGACCTGCCTGTTGTTACATTCCCCGTCTGTATAAAGAAAAAAAAGACGGATATGTAGTGCCAGGGAACGAGAAAAGGAGGAACGAAAGCATGAAAACACGATCCAAATCGAGAGCAAGAGAAATGAGAGGAAAAAGACATGTATGGTCGAGCCGAACGAACGAGAGAGAATCGAAAAAAATAATGCTAAAAACGCGCTAGGATCAACAAAAAAGAGAACATCAGATTCAGAAAAATAAGAGGACAGAAGGAGTAAGCGAGGCGAGTCGATGAAGATATAAAAAAACGGAGTGTAAAATAATGCTACTAGGGACTGGGGAAAATAGGATCACTAAACGAGTGACTGTGGTGGTGAGCGCCGCTGCGGCGATAACGTTCGCGTTACAGTGTGATGTCGTGCAGGAGTATCAAGACACAGAGAGCAACGAAAGGGGAGGTGTGACCTGCGCAGGGTGAAGACGAGGGGTTGTCTGCCATTCTTCCAACTCAACGGTAGTGCCGCCCGACTCCGTGGTGGGCTTTTCCCGGTCGCTTTTGCGTTTGTCGGCTGTCCTGACGATGTCGACGAAGGCGGTAACACCTGTCCAAGCGCCTGGTCTTGAGCTGCCACCGTACGTGCTCGCAGCACTATTGGAACCACCATGCCCCACGTAGTTCGAGTGAGAAGACGGAGGCCCAAACGAGTCCCCGTAGACACTTCGCGTGCATCAGCCTCCAGAACCTCCGAATTCGCTCTGCGAACTGCTGATGCCACCATCAACCAAGGCAGTGGCGCTCGGGAAGGCGACAGAGCTTCTTGCCCATTGGTTAGGCGGCATGAGCATCCCCATGGGCATGCCCATCATGCTTATCGGCACCATGGATGGTCGGTGAGGTCCACCGAGTCATCCTCGCATCTCAGACCGTGCTGCCCCCGTATGGTCGTGAGTGACACGTACGCACGTCTGAGACGTCCACTTGTCCATGGCTATAACAGCGAGCGCGAGCTGTCTCAGAAACGCCCAAATATAAGTATGCATGTGAGTATGATGTGGTTCGCGTTGATGTGATAACCTGACATACTGTACATTTATCTCCGACGTTGTGGAGAACATTCTTCTGGAGTATGAGTGCTCCCTGTTCGGGAGCGTCCTGGGATGTACGTGTTTTGTGTACAGTATGTCGCGAGTTGGTCTAATGCGGATTGCATACTCGTCTTGAACTGGGTCCTGCAGCCGAGATGTGACGAGCACCCGTCGCAACGAAGTCACCTGGTTGGGATCCGGGTAAGAATAGTAAGCGCCAAAGACACGAGGCACTATGCGAACAGACCTTGAAGATAAGTAAACGTGTTTATGAAGCAACTTTGCGCACCACGAGTAAACCGAAATACGTTGTTCCTTGACATTGCGACACCGACGATTGTGTACTATTGGTGAGGATGTCGTCAACGAATATCGGTGTGTAGCAGCTCCGAGTGATCGAGCAATGCTGACGATTCCCTAAAACCAATTAATAGTACTTGATACCGGTCATTCTGATTGGGTGAGGGCAGTCGCTTTCCACCCTGACGGAGCACATGTCTTGGGTGGGGGTGACAACGGAATTCGACGATGGCGACTTGCAGATGGCCAAGAGTTGGGGAAGCAAACAGGAACGGAGTTGCACGCCATTTGTGTGTCGATGGATCACAAGTGGATTGGGTGTGGGACTGACGAGGGGGCAAGCGTGTGGGACATAGAGATGAATGCAAAGGTCGTCAACGTGGAGGGCACATACTGGGTGTTTGCGGTCGATGTCTCCCCAGATTCACATCAGGACCGCCACCCTAGCGTGATTTTTCCCTGCGTGATATTGCAAATGTGATCAACATCACACAACAATGTGAACTGGCAGAAGGCCATATAAGGGATTATCACATGTTTGCCAAATGCTGAGCAATTAATGTCAGGCAGAGGATTATTGATACTATTAGCATGTAACATACAAACTGGCCAGCCTTGTA
>JBBPQV010000572.1:0-18328 GCA_038092675.1 Boletus rufocinnamomeus
CACTTGACACCCCCATTCCTGACTTGATTATCAATAATCCCCGTTTTCATGCTTTCTGGAACTGCATTGGTGTAGTTGATGGTACCCATATCCATGCCTTTGTTTCTCCTGAAGATCATGTCAATATGCGTAACCGCAAAGGTTTTCTCTCTCAAAACTGCCTTTTTGCTTGCAACTTTGATTTTCACTTCATATATGCCATGACTGGATGGGATGGAGCATCTTCAGATGCAACTCTATGGAATGAAGCTCGTATCCATGACTTTCGGGTGCCAGAAGGACACTATCTTCTTGGAGATGCAGGGTTTGGATCCTGTGATGCCTTGCTTGTGCCCTATCGTGGTGTCCGCTATCATTTGAAGGAATGGCGTCAAGCAAATCTATGGTAAGGTGTTGAGTTTATTGTCAAAACATTTGAATACTCACATTTTTAATAGGCCAACAACTAAAGAAGAACTTTTCAACCTTCAGCATTCATCACTCCGGTGCATCATTGAACGAATCTTTGGTGTCCTCAAGCATCAATGGCGAATCCTCCAGCTCCCTCCTGAATATGGTATGGATATACAGGCACGAATTCCTGCTGCACTCTGTGCTATTCACAACTATATTCGTACTCTCGAGCCTGAGGTTTTCTTGGATCCTGAATTTGCTCTAAATGGAATTGGGCAGGATGAAGAAGATGTAGAAGCACTTGGAATACTGGCAGAAGGACCAGCTAATGCAGGGGAATGATGAAGAGCAGAAGCTAGGTGTGAGCTGATTGCAGAGGAGATGTGGGTGGAATATCAGGCAGAACTTAGGCAATACCAGGCAGTAGGACAAGTCATGTAAACATAGGTTGGACACTATATACCAAGGGGTTGATGTACAGGATGCATATTGCATAGTTCATGACATAGCAGCAAGGACAAGGACATGACAAGTAGAATACAGACACAATACTACCGGAACGTAGGCTGCCTAAGTTCTTGTAGCCTTTTCTCAACCCACTTGTTCCGCATATCACCCTCAAATGTTACAAAAAACTTGACCGCACTCTCGTTCTTGGCATCACTCATGTAGTCAGCCAACAACATCTTGTCCTCATCAGGGATATCAAGACTATTCACAATGTTCGCAGCATGAGTGATAACATCACCAGATGGGGTTGCGTCACAGAGTTGAACTTGCCCGCAACCTGCTTGAATGATGCTGTGATGTCTCCCATGGTGTCGGATGCTTGGACCTGTGCCTGTGCAGTCGCCAACAACAGCTGTGAGCATTTCGCCTCGCTGCCGGCAGTTGATCCAAGCTCACTCGCAGGTTGCTTTCGTTTGTTGCAACTGACACTGGTGACAATCAATGAGGCTACTGGTGAGCATGATCATCCACGAGGAAGCGAGTTATGTGATAAGAAAGATGATGGTGTTGACGGCGGAATTGTGTTCGGATCAACAGAGGAGGAAGCAGTGGGAATGGCGGCATTGTAGATGGGGGTGGACAAGGCAGCAGGAATGACAGCATTGTAGACAGAGGTGGACGAGGTGGTGGGAATGGCGGCATTGTAGACAGAGGTGGATGAAGCGGTGGGAATGGCGGCGCCGTAGATGGAGGTGGACGAGGCAGCAGGAATGGTAGCATTGTAGACAAAGGTGGACGAGGCGGTGGGAATGGCGGCGTTGTAGACAGAGGTGGACGAAGCGGTGGGAATAGTGGCACCATAGACAGAGGTGGACGAGGCAGCAGGAATGGCGGTGTTGTAGAAGGAGGTGGACAAGGCGGCAGGAATGGCGGCATTGTAGAAGGAGGTGGATGAGGTGGTGGGAATGGTGGTATTAAAGACGAAGTCAGAGGCAGCAGGAATAGCAGGGAATGACGAGTGGTAGCTAGGGCCACCAGCCACTGCTGGATTAATGGATGGACCAACACCAAATGCGATCGGCGGGAACATTTGGCCATGAGAGGACGAAGATGGATTGGTGGTGGGCAGAGCTGCGGTAGGGCTGATCGAGTTTGTGTCTGATCAGGGTACGTCACCTGGACGAAATATGTTGCGCCTCCTTCGCACAGTACCTGTTGGAAGAATAGACTCAATGTCGGTGTAATATGGAAACCCTTTGTTGGAAAAGGGTTTCGCACTGGGGTGTGACTAGAAAAAAATCATCTATATTGAACGGATCGTTAATGGAGATGCACATACCTTGAGATAGTTGTCCAAAATGTCTTGTGTTTCAAGTTTGACTGCCACACCATTTGTGTCAGAGTAGCTGAAACCCAAGGCATTTTTGAGAGATTGGACAGCAAAAAAGTCGGCTTTTAACTGCAGGATGGTTTTAGCTGATTGAAAGTAGAAAAGGCAAAAGCACAAACCTTGGACCATTTAGACAAACAGGATGAACCAGTCTTCGGCTTTGACTGTAACGCAAATTTGTTATTGATATGGTCTGCAGCTTGTTGAAACATCGCAGTCTTGAAGTTGCTGTCTCCAGAGGAGGCTTTGTGAGCCAGAAGGAATTGAATCAGTTCCATGGTTTCATGGTCTTGCCAAGTGGTGTGTATTGGTCGTTGATCATCCAGGACCTGCAAGGATGAATTGAAATGGGACCAGAGAGAGCAGTTAGAATGAGAAGACGAGTCACTTGAGCTCATCACGAATCTCTTCCTTGTTCAAGTGTAGGTCCTGTGGGTTTCACACATTGTATGTACAACAGGTTGGAAAGGGTCAGTGCGTGGGAATGCATGTGACCAGGTGATGACTGGTTATTGTGCTCACATGACTGGGACACATGACTGCCCGAGGCACATGATGTACTCTAGCCGAGAAAATACTAGGGTAGCCGAAGTAGCCGAAATAAGCGAGGCAAAGTGGACAGAGCCTTATACTCTTCATGTATTGTCTCTCTTCTCTCCAGTCAGAGTTGAAAGTTCTTCATTGGCTGTGTCCCTCTCATCACTACTTGATCAACACTAGCCTCTTATCTTCAAGCCACTCCCTCCTTGAACCAATGCTCCCACACCAGGTGTGTACTCTTTCTCTCACACCCACCTTCCTTCACTATTCTCTGCCATCAGGACCATGTCATTCCAATAGAACACAAGCATCATATCACAGCAAACACTGTGGGACACTGAATAATGCAGATCTGTGACTTGAGGATTCTTGAACCAACCATCCTTTGAAAAATGAGGCAGGCAGTAGTGGCAGAATGGCTGATGTGATAAATGGTGTGCATTAACAACATTGGAGCATTAGTCCATCTCGCCTTATGTATGACAGTGGGGAAGTGCATGTTAACAATGAGGGAGAGGTTGAGCTGTGGGAGATTGGCTTGCAGACATGTGCACTTGTCATGGCAAACATGTAGGAATAAAAATGTAGGAAAAATGTACAGATTCTAGCATGATAGGATTGCCACTTACTGAATATAGAAAAATGTTCCCAGAGCTCTGTTATGTTTGCATCAGGCACCACACTAATGGCCACTGAAAAACTCACTGTTATAATATGCAATATTTTCAAAATTTTTAACTTAGCACTACAACACACATACTTTACAACTCTTCAGACTTCTAAGTCACGTGATATGCATGTGATCATGGGAAACTACATGTGACCTATGGTCTAGATGAACATGCTGCACACACACCTTATTAATTTCCACTTCTTTCTTCCCAGCATCATTCTTCTTCTCTCACATTCCTTCTTTCATCTACCTATATAAAGCAATCATTCCCATGGACCCTATGGTCCATGTGCACTCCTGTAACATATATAAACTAGCTGTAGTCAACTGGACTCCCCAGTCTAATCCATTTGTCACTTGTGACCTACATTCTTGTGAGTTGATTAAGGAAGACTGCCTCGTCTCACCTCTTACATCACCTCTACTCTTTTCCTTTGGTTTGGTGTAGCCTTGACAGAGTCCTGCCAGTGTTTGCTCAGGTCGTCTCACAACACTTACCTTCTTTGAAGGACTTGTACAGTAATTACCATGGCAGGACAGTAGTAATAATGATGTCAGTAGATAGTCATCTAGGTCCAGGTTGAGGGTATGACATCACTGGTCTAGGTGTATGATGTCAGTGAGTCTAGCCTGTGTTATGTGAGTTAAGGGTCACATGCAACCAAAGAGATATGAGTAGTGTTATGATTTGTCCTATTCTTGCTTCAATATCTTCCTTTCATTTTTTACTTACTCAAGCTATGTCCCCTTTTGTCTTATTAAGGATTCATCAGCAGCTGGACTGTTCTAGCCCCGTCCAGCACCACTATCCATTCCAACTAGGTTGGTTTCTATTGCCTTCTGGCCCCTTTGATGAACCTCTTCCATTGTCTTTCTTTGAATGCTATCAAGTGTATTCTCTAGCATATTCTGCTTGGTTCTTATTCCTTCTTCTCACTTACTCATTGCTGAGGTTACCAGTATATAAGACTTCACACCCATGTAGTAGATCCTCTCAATCTTGATCTGCTTCATCCACCATAGCAAATATCCTCCATACTACACATGTGGTACTGAACCTTTTGAACCTCCAGAAAGTCTTTACACTACTTCTGAGTATGTGCTGAAACTTCTCGAAGATTAACCTTCCTTGACAAAGTCTTTCCCTTTAAACATCTGAATGTAGATCCTCTCATTGATCAATCTCTGATTGACTTCGACCTGTGACTAAGAAGTCTAGCAAAGCCTACACTCACCTCTACCTGAGTCAAGTGTAACAAGTAGTGTAATGAAAAGAATAATATGGTGAAGATGAAATATAAAATAAACCATATTTCCTACATGCTGAAGGTGAAATGCTATGTGAGAATGACACAGAAGGTGTCCAAAGGCATGGGAGAGGCTGTGGCAAGGCTGGTGCAACAAGCAGTGCACATCACAACTCAAAATGAGTTGGAACAAAGACACTAGCTACATACAAGGCAAGTCAGCAAGAATGGTACAAGCACACAATGGATGACATACCTAGGCCATCCAGACCACTTACTAGTAGCAAGGACCCTAGATGTCCTACCAAGCCTGTAAACCCACTATGTCACCGAGGAAAGCTCAAATCACAATCTAGAAGAGTTAGTCAAATCTGAGAGAGGAAAAAGGACATACCAAGCAAAACAGTCATGTCAGGACCATATTGGGCAAATTGGATTGGTCTTATGTGTTGTATATGGACTAGAGAAGGTGGGGAAGTGTTCCCAAGGCATGAAATTCAAGGACAACTGTGCCAGAGTTGATTGAAGGTGACTGCACAAGCTGAGATAGCACCAGCACCACCCACAAGCCGCAACTTACCAGATTAGGCAACTGCTTGACTATGACTACACCATGGACCACTATGCACAATGCTGCTACACTAGCAGTAAGTGGGCCAGCAAGTGGCAATATGAGTCCTCAGTATCCATAAATTGTCAAAATAGCCTTACTTCCTTTGCAAAAACATAGATCAACATGACCATCTTGTGAGCTCTCAGATTGAGTACAAAATTGTGCTAATCTACCATTATAGAACCAGACTGACTGGTCTTGATCTATAATTTGAGTGGTGAAATGGTTATTTCCAAGGTAGACAACACCTTTAAGGTGTAGAGTGGTATGTCATCTTTTTCCCATAACCTTTATAGAATAAGAAACGTCAAACTCACTTGACAAAGATCCAATATCAAATGTAATTAGATGGGGAACTGTAGGATAATATATTTTGCTGTTGAAGTGGCATAAACATTCATGACAAACAGAAGGTTCATGTAAAGTGTTGTGATCACCAATCCACTCAGCTGTTGATGTTGCTGTACCATCAACAATATAGTAATCACACAAGTGTTTCTGATACACACTTCATTCTTATTATGAGATGGACATTGTACCCATTCAGGCTGAAATTCATCATCTAACATTAATGCAGCCACTTTACTTACACTTGCAAAAGAGTGACCCATAGGAAAATGGACAGGATTGTGTTCATAAATCATGGCCCGTGTGCAGTCACATACATCCTCAAATATTTTCTTACCAAGCCTGACATTCTGAAATCCTTTTACAAGGTCAATCATGTATATACTGTGCCTTTTGAAGTGTTTGTTCCAGCTTTTTGGATTTTCATTCCAAATTGCATACAGCAAAGTAAACAATAAATCATATGCACAACTCCAATTGATAGGGTCCCATGTCAGTCCATCTAGCACATCCAGGCATGTATTGGAGACTTTTTCTGTCATGCCACTATCCACATGTATGATAGGCTTTGATCCTTGAGCTACAATATGACTGCTGTTGACAATCAGTGCCTCATTGGAAATCTTAGATCTGTCCACAATTCTCCAAGATACATCTGAATCTTCAGATACTAACAGATCAACTGAGTTTCAATGTAAAGCCTGATGTAAACTAGGAGGCATATACAATAATCCTTTCCATTGCCTGAAGTTGCATATAAGCACATTTCTATAGTGGCCAATGATGTGAGCAGGCAGTCCACCTTCAAAATGTAGTTGTGTTATGTTGTCCAGCAGTTCCAACTCTCTAAACTCCTTTCACAACCATCCTGATGCTCTATCTGTTATTTTGCTAGAATCAAAATCTTGTATTATAGCTGTTCCTCCAGCATATGCACTTCTGGACAATGCAATATAGTAAGATTGATGAGACTGGCAATGTTGTAGGTCAACTACATTGAATTGTTATGTTTTCCCTTGAGAGGTATAATCTGTTATAGTAAAATTGGGTAAATTATATACCTGACTTCTTTTGACCTTAACAGTTTGGTCACTTGGTAGTGTACATGAGATGTCTCTTGTTGTGTAAGGTACTGGAACTACATTGGGAGGCAGACCATTAAAGTGTACATTGATAGGGGCATTTATCAGTTCAGCAAATAAGGTATCCAACACTTGCTGACCTTGTGGTCCATGTTGAATGCTCCATCCAGTAACACAGCCTTCTTGACCATTGGTGATGTACAATTCAGTTGCACCATTATGTTTTATTATAATTGACATACCAGCACATATTTTCAAGCAACCAGGAAAATGATTAGAAGTATGTGGTGACAAGGACCACAAGAGATTTTGTTCCCCTATAGAAAATGAGGTTGTTTGTTTTTGCTTCTTTTGTCACCCCTTGGTATTGGCAACATTTGATATATTATTTTCTATGAGATGATGATCCTCAGAATACAAATTGGTAAGTTCCTGTCCTATATCAGTTGCAAATCTATCACAACCCATTTCATTTCATCAATCCTTTTGGCTGTTCCATGCTGTGATAATGAACACATTATGAAATTCAGGACTTTTTAATGAAGGATGCCCTGGTGAATGGCCCACAATATGTGAACACAAAAACTTTATATCAGCTGTAGTACAATTTTTGTAGCTGTTTTTTGTCACTGACCACATGTGATAACTAGTTCCTACTTTATCCTCTGTGTCACATTTTGGTATTATTCCAGTATGTTGCCTTTTGGAGTCTACCTGGCTCCAGTACATGCATCCATGTTCAGTGATGTTTCTAATACAAGCATGTTCCAAATGCCAATCCCATGCTGACATATTGATGTATTGACATGTCAGAAAACACACCTATTGGGACCAAGGTTCATGGCCCAGTCAAGACTCATGCTGCACTAGCTACTACTACCACTGACTATTCTATTTCAGTGATATGCCACACTTGACAACACCCATTGGAGTTGGTAGCAATGCTGACATCAATGTCTGGACAGATCATTATGCTGGGGCCACAACAAACTCTGAGAGCAGCTCAGAAGTGCTGTGAGGATGTGTGTTGATGAACCAACTGTCCAAGTCATCCATATATCCTAGAGACTCCTCCATGGCCTCCTTGCAGGTTGCACTGCCACAAATCCAGAGCTGAACTATCAGCTGGCAGAAGGCTAGTGATGTCATTCAGCCATGCCAGACAGAACTGGCTGGTGTCACCAAGGCCAGGAGTATCTTCAAGTTGAGTGATATGGGAATCAGAAGTAAGACAACTCTTCTGTAACTTTCTTGAGCAATATCAATGAGGTTGTGTCAATTGGGCAAATCATGTTTGTGTTTGATGATGTAAAATGGATTGTGAAATGTGATTGCATTTGTCCACCCAGACACCCCCTCTTTCCAAGTCATGTAGAATACTTTAGTAGTCACTAAAGTAGAAGTAAAGCTACTGTGGTGCGATGTAACAAACACTTATGTAAGCTGTAAGTCCTAATATGGAATATCAAACTCCAACACTCCCCCTCAAACATGAGAGGCTAAAATGTAGCTGTAAGTGTTTGCTCTGACAAGCAAAAGATAAAATCTAAATAAATGTATACCAAAATGTTACCAATAAACAAATGTATTGTCTGTGTAGCAGCATACATATGTGTGGTAAATATCATCTGTGGTGTGTTGCACTTGAGCAGTTGCCTAATCTGGTCAGTCATGGCTCACAGGTGGCACTGGTGCTATCTCAGCTCCATCACAAACCCTGCAGAAAGTAGATATTACCTGATATGGTATGTCACAGATGTCACTGTTGAAAAAATCATGGCCATGTGGTCTCCAAGGTGAAAACACCCATGACATCATTTTTCTTTGTTGCTTGAGAGTAGACAAGAGAATATCATGACTTATCATGACTGCTCTGTAGTGCATATGTCCTTGTTGTGTAGTAAATAAACTGATATTGCATTGCATCCCCATATCATGAGCTCATCATATTTGCCTGACCAAGGCTGGTTAGGTTATGTCATTGTGACTAGTTATTAGTCTCTCACTAACTCAGATGACTGATTACAGTGTGCCATACCCCTCACATGCCAAAATTTCATTGTCCAATTCTTCCCCCTCATCAGCAACCAGCCTGTCCAGCTCATGCTCATACTCGTCCATTTCTACATCCTCTGCCCTCTCCTCCACTTCACTGGCCATGTCCTCTTCCTCAATCTGCTCATCAATTTCCTTGTCGTCCACCTGTTAGGCAATGGCATGGGTATGGGTAACCCATGTGGGTCCCAGATATGGGTACTGCTTGGGTATGGGTACGGGTAGCACTATGGGTTTATTACCTGATATGGTAATTCTGTGGTGAGTCACAGCTCGCTTATCATTTTTTCGACAGACTCACCAATGCTGTCATGCTCCACCCTCAACTGATGACGTACATTGCAACACAGACGACAATGGCAAACAGTGCAGCTGTCCTTGCCCTTATCTCACTCTCACTTCACCCCCACCCTTGACTGATGACGACAATGACGACAATGGGAAATGACACAATGCACACAATCATGCGTTGTGTTGTTCCTCATCATCATCCTCACCCTCACCTCACCTCACCCTCAACTGGCAACAATGACAATGCACAGTGCAGCCATCCTAGCCCTCACCTCACCCTCGACTGACAATGGCGACAAGGAATGACACAATGCACGTAATGTGTGTTGTGTCATTCCTCATCTCGTCTTCGTCCTCACCCTCACCTCACCCTTATTCTTGATTGACAATGATAATGATGAGGAACAATGCTGTGCACACAGCATGCGCTGCACCATCCCTCATCTCATACTCATCCTCACCCCACCCTCAACTGACGATGAGACAAGGAACAGCGTGGCACATGCAATCGCATGCATTGTGTCATATCTTGTCTCATCTTCATATCCTCCCTCACCTTCACCTCACCCTCACCCTCAACCAATGATGAGATGAGGAACAGTGTGGTGCATGCAATTGGGTGCGTTGCATCGTCTCTCGTCTTGTCCTTGTCCTCCCTCACCTCACCCTCACCTCACCCTCACCCTCACCCTCACCCTCACCCTCACCCTCACCCTCACCTCACCCTCACCTCACCCTCACCCTCACCCTCACCCTCACCCTCACCCTCACCCTCACCCTCACCCTCACCCTCACCCTCACCCTCACCCTCACCCTCACCCTCACCCTCACCCTCACCCTCAACAGATGACAAAGATGATGGTGACATCCCCTCCCCCCCTCACCCTCAACTGATGATGAGATGAGGAACAGCGCAGTGCACATGTTTCGTGCTGTCCCTCATCTCATCTCGTACTTAGCCTATGGCCAACCCGCACATATGAAACAACCCAAATGCTAGTACAAGTTGTACCACAGGTCGTCACAGAATGTCAACTGGGATAGGAGATGTAGCGAAGAGGAATCGGGCTCAGTCTTAAAGCTTTGGGGAAAACTCCAAGAGAACTAAACTGGAGGACGTCCAGTGAAGTCTCAAGGTCTTATATATCATTCTACATATGTGTACATGTTTATACTGGATCTACTGATATGGGCATAGGGGAGACAGTAATTAATAACATGTGTGAGCATAGCCATGAAATGGAAGAGCAGAGATGAAAGACATGATGCAACCGCATGCGGTGGCAGAATGGAAGAGAATCATAAGCGGAAATGAAAAGAAGTGTGCACAGCACAGAGATGAACATGAGAAGAAATATAACTAAAAGGAGTTAAAGCATCCGACAAGACTTGTGAAAGTCTCTGAGTGCATTGCGCTGTCTGATGGCATAGCCTGCAGCAGTGAAGATGATAAACGAGTCATGGGACCCATCATGTGATCTAGTCACGTGACTTTGAAGATGAAAATAAGTTAAAGTCAAAAAGAAAAGAGATGTCATGGGAATAAATAGACATTGTGGGAAGCAAACCATAACAACATAGACCCATGGGTATCTATACCCATGGGTCTGATTTTGCTGACCTGCATGCAGACCCTTACCCTGTGGGCAGGTTTGGATCTATGGCAGGATATGGGTATGGGTATCACCACTGGCACCTGGGGGTACACCCATGCCAATCCCTACCACCTGTTGTGCTGTATTGACCAGTCCTTCCTGCTCTGTACTGGCACCCACTGTGTTATGCTTGACCCGGATAGGGGTGAGTGTAGGCTTCAATGGGACAAAGGTTCAAGGAAGCGCAACGAGGATCAGCAAGATCCGAAGGTCAGCAATCAAGAGTTTCAAGGATCGTCGCGAAGGTGGCGATGACAAGGCTTCAAGTCGGATGTAGTTAATGTCCGACTAGAAGTAGCATGCACTCAGAGGTAGCACAAAGACTTATTCAAGGGGTACTCGAGAGGTCTTAGCGAAGGGTTGAAGGGTTGAAGGGTCAAGGATAACTCTACACGTGTAGAGCTATAGTCAATGGTGGTCAAAGCAGACTAAGATTAAGGAAACCTGTATGTGACGACATGTGGGTTTATATACTGCCTAGCCTCAGCGATGAATAAGCGAAAGGGAATAAGAAAGAACAATCTGGAATGTTCTAAAGTACAGGGCAAGAACCCAAAAGAATGGAATAGAAGGGTACTCACAGAAAAGGATGGAACACGGAAGAAACCTGCTATGCAGGGATGGAAGTATTGGAAAATGTGGAGACTGGGTGGGGCTAGAACAACCTGGTGGCTGATGGATCAGACAGAGAGCCGTCGTTAGATGAGCGGGAACGTCCGCCGAGCGGATAGGGGACGTTCATAAAGGGAAACATAGGGGTGAATGAAGAAACAGGAAAGAAAACGTAACACACTGGGTCTTCAGCTATAGTGTGTCCTTCCTGCAACAAGAACTCATCCCAGTCTCAGGTCACTTTGTGACCAACTCCTCCACCCTGAAATCACATGAACATATCTTGATCAACAAATCTAGTCATAGTACACACAATTAGCTTACTCAGAAATAGAGAAAGATTGAGAAAACCCACATGTTGACATAGAAATACCGCCAGTCAGCATTTGACTCATTGTCTGCTTGATGGACAAAGCTCTGATCAAGGTAGTCATTTATTTCACCATAACCAAAACCTGGAATGAGATGGACCCCTTGGACAACCAAATCCAGATCGATGAAACCAAACACATCAGCTAGACAATCTTTTTCAAAGAACTGGAGATGAAATAGTCTTTTTGTGTTCCATCCAGCAAGGTAGTTTGAGTCTATTTGAAACCACCAAATGAAAAGGACGTCCATCCATATGGGCTTCTTGAAGTATGAGTACTGGTCCTGTTGATGCTGGATCATGACATGGAAAATCTTGATCACTTGTGCATACCAGTATGGGTGTGCGCACTCATCTCCCTGTGAGAGGACCATAACATCTGCATGAGACAGAGGATTAACTGTGTCTTGCTCGTGCTGGAGATCATAAGTAGTGTAGTTCACACATAATAGAGGATGGTTGTAGATCTTGTTGTTCTCAAAGATGATGCAGTCCCAGTCTTCATCTGTGAAATTGTATTCATCCCCACTGTAAGCAAGTCCCTGAATGTGTGCCAGGACATGGTATTTGAGTTGAGAAATGAAATTCTGAGATACAAACCATTAGCCTAACTTGAATTCCATAGAGCAATACCTACTGCAATGGCAGGATCATCTCCTCGTTTTCCCAGCCATTCTAGAAGGTCCTCCACATGTCGTGATGTTGCAGCAATCTGATAGTGGTCACTTGGGGATGACCGTGCTCATGCAGGTCACTGTTGTTGGATCTCTTTGGCATTGAGTGGTTCTCATGTGGCATTTACCCGGTGAACAAACCACTCTATCACCTCTTGATTCACAATGCTTGTAACCATAGTAGTCTTCTTCTTTCCTGATCATATAAAATGCTGTTTTGAGGAGTGATGTTCAAGTTCACCCTGGTAAAATTCTTGTGAGCTCGAGAACAGTCAAAGAAAAAAAGATACTACCATCTGAGTAGAATAATTATCTGTTGTTCCAAACTATCGAATTGTGCTGACATAGTTCCTGAGCACATGATATTTGTATGTTGACAGATTTAAAGTCCTGACCTTGGGTCCAGTTGCTGACCTGGTTGTCAATGTTGATGCTTGGGGATTCTTGGCTGCTAATGCAGCCTTATGTTGACCTCACACTGCGTATTCCTGGGAAAGCTTGCTGGTATGGTAATATCTGCATGTGGTCTTATGAAACTCGCTGACCACTTGACTCAAGGATGTTGTTGCTGTTTTAAAAAGGAAAAGGGTGTCATCTGTATGTAAGCGCAGCTTTGCAAATGCATGCCATGTTGCCAGCTGAAACAGTAAGTTGAGAATGATTGTGTTGTGGATTTCTGGAAGCAATCCCTCAAATATGGGGAAGGCACACTGGTGGAGAGTTATCTCACAGTTCACTCTTCTTATGTTATACATACCTGTAATAGATCTTCAAAGTTATGAGCAGCCAGTCTGTTCATAGATGAGGCATTCTGATGAAACTTTCTGATTGTTCCCCGCCCAAAAGTAGGAATGCAGCAGTACCTAGATTGATATCATCAATTATGTGATGTGAACTAAATCAGCATTTCATACCTCCAGTTCAGCTCCTGAACAGCTAAACCTCCAGCTGCATGCAGAATGCACATTAAGTGGGTGAATATTGCTTTCCAGAAATCCAACTCAAACTCATGAAGGAGGTTGACAACTAGAAGAAGGAAGGAATTGATGTTGAATATGCCAAAGGTGCTCTGTCAGTGGAATAAAATCAGCATTTTGTCACCATAAAGTAAATCACATCACATACTCAAACTGGTGTGAGTGACTAATGTTCTAGGTACTTTGCTATGTCCTTACTGGAGATCTTCTTGCTGTACTTGAACATTTTTCTATGCGCTTTCTCAATTTTCTTGTGGTAGGCCTCATTGTTTACATGGTATCTTGTCCTCATGATCATGTCATCTTTACTCCCCATCTTGTGCACATTCACCTTTTCCACTGAATACCAGGGACAGAGACATCATCCTAAAAATTTGATGCATCCCATTATCACCCTAGCCAAGCTCATTAGTCAATGAGAAATGTATAGTATGAGACTCACTTTTCTGCATAGTTGGCAGCCTCTGAAGAAGTGAGGAAATGATCACTGAGTGATGCCATTAGCAAACTTGATTAGCAGTCCAGACTTGTATGCCTCCCAAAAGGCATCATCATTCAGCAATAGTCTCCACACTGCATGTGTCAGCTCACACTTGGCTTTGAACTAGATATCTTGAAAATCTTCAGGTAGCTGAAAGGCTCAGTCAGTTGTAGTAGGCTTAAATGATGAGCAATCAAGCACCTTTGGGATATATGTGACATGATGACATGCTTCCGATGTCGGCTTATCATGGGTGTATTTTGACTGATTGCCAAAAAAGAGGTAGATTGGCCAAAGTGATGTGTTTCCAAAGTTTGCCAGCTGGGTGGCATCAGACCAAAACATGAGAGGGATGACAATATGCTCATATGCATCACCCAATTTGCCTCCCTTCCTTGGAAGGGCATTGACTTCTGCATGGGCTTTTAGCATTTCTGGAGATGTATATACCTCAGAATAGATCCTAAGTTTGTGACCATCAGCCAAAGTCCAGTATTCTTCAAATGGAGTGATGTGAAATTGCATTGAGATCTTGTTGCTTAAGACTGATTTAATGATGTCAACAAGCAAGTGATGAGTGACATTGACTGAGAACTTTGGGATGTTGGGGTCATCCTCAGAGCTATATTTGACATTCTCCTTGAGCAAGGGAATAGTGACCTTGCTCTGCTTCCAACCATGCTCAGCTCAGAATGGATTACCCTCCTTATCAAGGTACTTCTGTATCTTTTTCCATTCCTTCTCATGTGAAAATTTCGAGACTACAGTGGGATCAAATAATGGGTCTTTGATGAACGTCCAGAGGCATTGTAGCTCAGCAATAGATTTCATGTTTGAACTGGAATACTGCCAACACATGAGTAAGCCAGTGGTGGGATTGCTAAATGCTGAGAACAAATTATCCTGCATAATATTGCCAACTGGATAAAGACTGCCAACATGACTTGCAGCATGGGGGAGATTCTGCTCCAGCATTGGGGCTTCAATGTGTGAGGCAATGGTGTTGTTTTGATTCAGATTGAGCATTGGTTGTGTTGGATACATGTGAAAGAGGCTGAAGCTATCAGGCTTGGTTTGGTAATGAGCTATATTAGTTGGTTGTGGAGCACAAGCACTTGAAGGATGAGAAGTGGATGGCACAGGGGATCAAGGAGAAAGATTTATTGCATCGCCTGGCAAGTAGTGATCATAGTGGGCAGGTAGACAAATAGATTGTCCTGAGCAATGAGAAGTCTTGGGCTGTGATGGGTTGATAATGGTCTGAATATTGGACGGACCAGCCTGGGGTTTGTCATCAAGCTACACAGTAGAAATAAAATGGTTTTTGAGAACTATGGTGTGAATAGACATACCTCCATTGACACCTGATTTCCATCATCATGTGCCAACTCTGGGCCAGGCAAGAAGGGAGGGGAAAGGCCTTGATTCAGGTCTGCTGGAGTGACTTGAAGCTCGGGCCAAGTTGGCATACATCTGTTGCCAGTAAGACTGGAAGATCATTCATGCCTTGGACTGCATGATGGAATGGATGGAAATAAGTCCCGATGACTACGCTTCTGCCTTCCCTTGTAACAGTGGTCACTGTGGTGTTTCTTGGTGAGTTGGCTATGCTTGGAATATAGATTATCAATACTGGTTTTGTATGTTTTACACTGTGATTCATGGGCACTCAGTGCTTTCATGACACTGAATACCTTGCCACAGAGACACTGAAGAGCATCAGAGTCTTTCATGGCTTAGCATAAGGGAGGGATGTGGACATGGTGATCAGCATCAAGTTTCGAGTTAAAAAGAGTTTCTATTTGCTATGGGAGTATGTACATCGTGATACATATACTGAAATGCTGATCTACCTGTCAGGGTTACTTCAAATCAGGTTTACAAGGTTGGTCAATCAATAGACTTACTGGTTATCATATGGTATTGTGGTTAAGTACAGCCTTGCAGGTGCATGGTGGATGCCAAAGTCTAAGTTAGGAAATGTGGTATTAGATAAGCAAGATCTTTATGCTTGTCTCTGAGCTTTTGGATGTTCAATACTTCCTCCATCTCACTGTCTTACTTTCACTACTTCACATCCCACTTTCAAGGACAGTCAACATAGGAAAACGTGCCAGATCTCCCGAAACTTCTGACAGCAATTTATCTGACTCCAGGTTCTCAAGTACCGAAGAATCCAGATCTGAGTTGTTGAGGCCTCAGCAGGCTGTGAAACGGGATAAGAAGCATGTGAAAGGCAGCCCTCAGAAGACTCAAAAGAATAAATCTTGCAAGTAAGTAGGTCTATAGTCTACTTTATCTTACTGATTCATGATCACAGGAGTTCTGCAAGTGCTCCACATGCTGAGGATGACTCAGATGCCTTGGACTCCAATAGCAAGCTTGAGGCCAACCTGAGGTCATTGGAGAAAGAATATTCAGTTGCTGCTCATGCTGTCGCTCAATGTGTTGATTTTTTCTATCACCCCCACAAGGTTGTTGACTACATCATCCTCCTGAAAGCAGAAGAAGCAGTGAAGAAGGGTGAGGTTGAAGAGTCTGAGGCCAAATGCAAGAGACAGAAGGTACTCCTTTGGGTAATGTAAGTTGAAAATATGCACATATATTCAGCATTCTGACATCTAAATTGCCTTTTAGTCCACCTAAACAACAAGATTGCTACCAGTGTGCATATGACACATTTATTGACCTGGCTCCCATGTTGAAAGAGCTCATCAACAACCACAAGAAGCAGGATGAGCTTTGAAATGTCCTGGGTGGGGTAAGCATGTGCAGATATGCATTTTTTTTTTCATCTAACTCAATGCCTACAGATGAGGAGGGTTATAACAAGTGTGTGATCTGATGACTGTGTAAGACTCAAGGAGCAAATTGGTTGTTATGTTCCTATGAACCCAGTGAAAGACATTATCTCACCTCCCATCCACAATGGCCAAAGCTCATGATCTCACTTGGGTTTCAACCACCCTGTTCTCACCCAGTTCCTTTGCCCAATTGAACATGTCAAGGACTACAATGATGACCCTGATGGGTAGGCAGAGTCGTCATCTGTATTTGAGGAGTCTACTGACCTATTATAACAGCACTCATCAGAACCTGTTGAACAGGAAGATCAAAGTAACCTTGGATGTGTTTCCAGCTTTCATATGGGCAGGTGAGCCCCCAGGAGTCAATTTCAATGATGATAGCATGCTTGCGGGCATGTTTGAAGGTTACTTTCTTGTGCAAGTAAGTCATCAGTTCAGTACATCCTATCTCTTGACTCAAAGTGGGAACAGATAATGCATCATATCTTTTGTGGTGCATCTAGTGCTTTTGGGGAGGAGCTCACTGGTAGTCATTCATGCAATGTTGAACTGCACAATATGAACAAGGTTGTAGCTCCTAGCATCACATATGCATGCCTGCAAATATGTAGTATTGTGTCGGACCAACTATGCAACTTACATTGCATGCATTAGGCTTGGTTCAACATGAGCTCCAAGAATAGATGGTTGGAGAAGGACAGCACATTCAACTATCAAAACTTTTACTATGCTGTGTTAAACATAATCAAAGACTGTGCAGATAAGGAATGGAGGGATTTACTCCTTCAATTCCATAACCAGTATGTTTCTTGACATCCTTTTGCAGTGCTCACTCATTACCTGTCTTGTCGGTCACACAGTGTTGTCTTTGGAAACAAAAATGGGTGTGAAGATACAGACTCCAAGGATGGTTCAGGTGAGAAGAGCAGTGGCTCATCTGGTTCCTTACTCACAAGACTGCATGCCCAAGGACAAGCATGCACTAAGGAGAAGGCAGGTAAGGAGAAGGCTAGCACTGAGGTAGGCAATGCCAATGCCAACAACGATGTCCACAGCAACCAAGGTGGTTCCAATGATAATACTCATGGTGATGGTGATGTTGGCTCAGCTGCCACAACTGGAAATACAGGCACTTTAGCTTTCGGGACTCCTGTTGAAGTTCACCTTTCTCCACATTTCTCATTGCATTCCAATGCTTCAACTGGCATCACCAGTGCATCTGAATCCTCATCAGCCCTACCAGTCAGTATCCCATCCCAATCTGGTTTCACTGCAAGGAATGGATTCACCACTATTCCTTCCAGTACTAGGAGGAGCAGCCTGGGTCTGAGGTTGGGAGGAGAAACATTATCAAGCATGCTCACTGGATTAGATGATGAATGGTCTCAGGTCATTGCTCGTAGGGCCCAAGACAAAGGTAAAGGCATGGCCATTTATACTAGTCTTCTCATAAATGCCACTAAGCATGTTCACTACAGGTGAAGAATGGTCTAAGCTTGCTCCTACTCTGGCCAAAGGTAAAGGGAAATGCAAGGCTCATGTGGTATTTATTGAATATCTAAGTACTGTAGGTAGTCAGTACTAATAATAGGTAGCTCTAATGTTAGTGTACTCACCTCAGTGGTTGGGAAACCAGCTGAGGTGTAACTAGGTACTACAACCAAAAATAC
>JBBPQV010000573.1:0-18319 GCA_038092675.1 Boletus rufocinnamomeus
CAAGGGCGTCGGCCGTCCGAAATTCGCAAAAGGAACGAGAGCCCAACATACCTCGAGTGCAACATCCGGTCTCCCGGCATTCTTCGCATTTATCGCCTCCCTCACTCTCAAAAGCTTCACAGCGGCGTCTCTATCCTTACCCACAGCCCTGTTCATCCTCTCATAATGCCGCAAAATATCGACAGCCGTCTTTTCGATTACCCTCCCCTTTTCGTTTTCCCCTCCCGTCGTCGGCAACGAGAGCGCGTTCCCGAGCGCTTGCGCGAGGCATGCGATCACAGTTGCATAGTCACCAGCGAGGTTGTACAACTTGATCGCTTCAGGAATGCGGTCGTTTGCCTCTGACTCCCGCGCAGCGCGAATGAGAATTTGCTCATTGAATTGAGCCGTGTTTTGCAGATGGAGCAGAGAAGCCCTTTGTTCGATGACGCCACTCTACCAATCGAGAACCCTTGCACGTAAGAAGAGTAGGACCCGACGGCAAAGAGACAAGGGGACATACGAATTTCGTGCCATCGGGTCTAAACCCACCAACAAGCTCCTCCCATGCCGGCCCCGAGTGCGCCAACACGATGATACGCCGCACAAGTTCCCAGGCACTCTCCAGGTTCTCTTTTCCGACACCGTTACCCTGATCTGCGGATAAGCAAACGCAGTAGACGTATTGGAGCGCTTCTTTCGCGTCCATTTTCACAAACTGGCGGACGTAGCGCCAGATCAGTGTGGAGAGGCTGAGAGCGGGTGGACTGAGAGGCGACAAGGTTACTGTCGGCGTGATTCTTGAATGGCAGTGAACCCTGGAAAAATGAAGAGGACATACGAGGGCCAAGTTCTGAGGTCTCTGCGCGTGAAGGAACCCGCAACAGACCATGGTACGCCAATGCAATCGCAAGATGAACCGCCTCAATTTCGGTTTCCGGACGCTCCCACAGGGCAGCAACAGCCTATGTGAAATGAAATCAACGCATACGATACTCCACGATACTGTGGATGACGAACCCTTTCAAATTGCCCGCACATGAGTAGTACACTCGCCCAGGTGCCCTGATTGGCTGCATCAAAGTGACGTTCGCCGTAGCTCAACAAAACCTCGGTCAGTCCACGAAGACCCCCTTCCTCTTCCTCGTCAACCTGTTTGCGTCAGTTAGACCCATACTTATTATGATAAAAACTGGATATATACCATCGCAAGCTGGAACCACAGCCAATCCTCTGTTGTAGTCGTGACCTGAGGTACCGTACGCCTCGAGGGCTCCAAACGGCCCATGAGTTTGTACAGCGCAAGCTTGAATGGATCTGCCGAAGCAGAGTGCAACATGTGTGCATTATAAACGCTCTGTAGATGGTCTCGGTGTGGTTTCGACAACCTGGTGGTAGATGATGAGATGTCGAGCACGTCAAGTACACATTTTTTCCCAACATACCGTCTATCTGGAGACTCGATCCAAGACTTGAAGTGGCTCACAAAGCTGGCTTCCCGGTGGTCGATTGCCGCCTGAGACCGGAGTGCCTCGTCGAGGGCTTCCTGCGCATGCCCTGTACGTACGAGGTAGTACAACTTTGCCCATAGTGGCTGGCCGGCTACAAGCTATAACAACGCGTGGTCAAAGTAAACCATTAGAGACAGTATACAACCTACCTCTATCCGATCTTCCCACTCTCCGCTTTTGTAATACCTCATCAACAGGTACGCCCGAATCTTGTTCGCAATGCTCGGGTCACCTCCTAGGCGTGCCTCCATAGGCCTTGACTGAATCGACCGATCTATGACGTCCCAATACTGGTCCTCAAGTGCCTCTCGAGATCCTTTGGCGATTTGAGTCCTCAGCGTAGACGCCTCACGGGAATCCGAATCCGCAAGGTATACGCGTGCATATTTTCTCTCGAACAAGGGCGCATTGAGAATGTGGGCGCCTGCGTGCTCGATTGGGGGGAGAGCGGGGGGTTCACCGGTGATTTTTGCAAGGACGTGGAAGTTGAACATTATTTGAGAAGACGAGGCCTGAGAGACGTGCAAAAGTCAAAGAATGAAACGAACATAATGGTCGTTCTTACCTCGGCGTTGAGACTTGCGGCAGCTTGCATGAGGTGATGAACGAGTGGACACGAGATTCCCCGTAACCTAGCTGCGTTCAACTCGCCGACCGCACGGTCGTACGCCATCATCTTGGTTTGCATTTGCAGCGTCAAGCTAGGGCCCGTGCTTGCCTGTCAATCAAAGATCTCAGAATGGGAAATACCGGAAGCTAGCGCACAACATACAGCAAGGCTTCCTCTTGCATGGAAACTCTTCTTCATCTCAGCCAACGCCTTGTTGTCACTAGTCGAGCGACCGCCGAGTTCCTCGAACACCCGTCTCTTCTTTGCCTCCCAGTCCTTCCTGCTGCGGTCTTCGAGGAGCCGATAGAAATCCTCCTGGGTCTCTCTTCTGCCCTCCTCGATCGTGGATATGAGATTTTGTTCGTGTGCATGACGGAGGTAACCCGCGACATCCGTGTCTTGGAGGGGTTGTAGTGGAGTGAACGTCGCGGAGGTGTTCAAATGGGCTATAGAACTTGCCAACGCGGGAGCATCGACGTGCGCTTGTGCCAATAGATAGTTCCTATGTACGCGAGTGTGAGCAGGACTGAAGATGCATTTGTGTGGCACATGGCTCACGCTCTGTCGGTGTCTGTGGGTGCGCCCGGTTGGCGAGAGACGAGTCTGCGGGACTGAGCCTCTATCTGGTCGAGGGTGAGGTTGACAGAAGGGAGGTCGGGTCGCGAGAGATGCGTGTTGAGTGCCCTGGACGAGTTGAGGAGGGAAGAGAGGTTCGAAGCTACGTTGGTTGACATTCCGTCGGTCGTGGAGGTGGGTATGTTAGCTGGGTCGAAGCCGCTGGTGAGTGTGATCAACGTCGACGGCGGAGGCGAGGACAAGACAGTCAAGTAAAACGCGTGTCCCAATTTGGTTCACTTCAACTCGCGATATTACTACGAAGTATCTTACACTGTACAATGTACATCCTGCCTTGACCAGCAGTCACGACTCGGAACAGCATGCCTATCATCATTCTGTGCGGATAAAACCTCGGTCAGATTGAAATCGCCGGATATGGTGAGAATATCATGGTGCTGCACGATGTAACTATCCTAACGATACACTCGTTCTTGAGACAAGCTAGAGCAAGAAGAGCGCGGAAATGAGCTCCGCACATATGTGCTACAAAATTTGTGTGGGCTGTCAATCCTGTTTGCTGCACCCGTCAGGCGCCCCTCTCCGAAGATCAGGCCGCGCACACTATGCGCGTGTACAGGTACATAAAGGGGCAGTATAGGGCGTGCGGTTTCGAGCCTGCAAAAGCTCTCGTCAGGGGGACTTAACCGCTACCCCGACCGCTGTAAGGTGTGCTCCCACAGGCTAGTCTCCCCAAACCAGACCTAAAACTTCGACATCAGAAGACAGTCGTTCTGGTACCCACGGGCCATCAGGCCTATCAGGACCCTGTCGGGATCCTACCAGCGCTTTCTCGTTGTACCATGCCGGGACCCGGTCCGGCACGGATTCCTGTGGGGATTCGATGAGCGACACTGACTCGACTCTCGAGTCCTTCCCAAGGTCCTTCCCGACACTAGCGCGCAAGCTTAGTTGCTGACATCCGTGTTATCATGGGCCGAAAATCACATCAACGACCAGCCATGTTCAATCCACACGATGCTACACGCATCAAGCACACCCACATCGGCGTATGGGACCTCTATGAGCAAAAGCGCTCCGACATCCCCATCCCAGGTGCCTCGCGCCTGGAAAAAACTGCACAGATGCTCCAGGACCTCCCATATGTATGGAGAATGCTCAAAGACATATCCAGCCTTCGACGCTGCTTGGTCTTGATGATGCTTTACCTCGCTGTCGAAGTAGTTACATCCCTCATACCCGCAGTCTCCCTCTCATACTCTGGACACGTGTTCACCTTTTCACATTCTTGCCAGGTATTCTGGACAGCTTCTCCTTCTGGTATGTCTCACTTCATCTACACCCGATCGCACTGTTCGATGTTGCATAGGTCGAGACTGCGGTCGAGAAGCGCACCGTCGATAGGGACATTCTTCTCCATGTTGCCGCAGGGCGCATCGCTTGCACAATAGCCGAGCGTCTCCTACAATATTCCAAGAATCACATATCACACCCTCTCAACCTCGCAATCAAACAATTCTACTCCACTCACATATTCCACGCCATGGCGCGGCTCGACCTTCCGACGTTCGAGGATCCTGCCGTCCAACGCCAACTTGGGGGTGCTTCGTCCACGTTTTGGAGGTCCAATGTAGCTTGGGGCACGATCCGAATGACATCGGATGTTCTCAAGACCGCGATTCGATTACTCTCACAGGTGTCTGTCCTAATTAGCGTGCTGCGGAACCAACGGGATGGTACTCTACTCGCCTTGCTCAGTTTCTCGCAGTCATTATTCCAATGGTTCAGTATGAGGCTCCCCGGGCTCAGTTCCTTAGGTGCTTCCTCCCTTTCGTATGTCGCGCTCTACCGTTCTCATACTCGACTTGTGATCAGTGTGGGCTGCAACAACCAAAGACGAGGATTATATCCGGATGCAGGGCTACAAACGTGTCATGGACAATCCTGTACACCGCAAAGAAGTTGTCGCCGGCTCTCTCGGCGAGCACTTGACGAGACGTACGCTTCTTCTTGTGACGATTCAGTGAGCCTTTCGTTGATCACTAGCAGTATACCGGGACGCTGCCAGTCGTGTCGGGGATGACGCAGGTGACTTTCCAGAGATACAATTCGCTCGCTCCATTACAGATCGGTTGACATTGATGTCGATTCTTCGTGAGCCGATGCGTGAGCTGCCGCAGGTTCGTGCATCTGTCTTTCTCTCACAGCGGCGGTTGACCGCAGACCCCAAGATCGTGTTCACTCTGAGAGCTGTCCAATACCCTGCATCGATACCCATCTCGCTCGCCTCCCTCACACTCATCAACCACACTGCCAACATGTTTAGCTCAAGTCTCTTTTCTCTCTTTGGAGGATCATTTTCTCTTGCCGAGCAGTTCGCGAACGTACAGAAGCTATATGAAATATCTAATATCTGCAACAGAATCGTCGATGGAAAGGTATCCTTTCCAGAAAATCAACAGGACCTCCGGCATGGAATCTCGATTGAATTTAGGCACGTATAGGTGTATCGCATCAACAATCTGACCTCACGTGCCTCCAGAAATGTATCTTTCCGATATCCGGGTTCGGATAATTACGCACTACATAACGTCTCATTCAAAATCGGAGCTGGGCAGCTTTGCGTAAGTTCTTCCCTCCGTGAGCACGTGTTGTTATTGATTGAGCTTTCGTCTGCCTATACAGGTCATCGTTGGCGTGAACGGCTCTGGGAAGAGCACGATTTTGAAACTGATCTCACGTATATACGACCCGAACGAAGGCACAATCTTCATTGACGACAAGGACATCAAAACGCTTAAACTTGTTGATTTACGCCGTGCCATATCGATTTTGTTCCAGAACTACACCCACTTCCCGCTTTCGGTGAGTTTCCAATTTCCCATTCCTCAATATCTTATACCCCCTTCAGATCAAGGAAAACATAGCTCTCGGAAATCCCGACCTCACACCTGACGATGATAAAATACGCGAAGCAGCCCGCCTAGGTGGCGCTGAAGAGTTTGTTGACAAGCTTCCCGAAGGATTCGACACCTATCTCGACCGGCCCGTGAGGGACCACTACTCTGCCCTCCCTGAAGGTACCACTATGCTCTTCGGGCGTAAAGTGGACTACAGTGGCGTTCGTGGCGCAGGCGCAATGCGCACAACGGACACGTCGACGTTGAGTGGGGGACAGATGCAGCGGTTGGCCGTGTACGTCCAGCGATGCCTATTATACCATGCCTCGCGCACATGTTACTAACATCGTTCCCGTCGCCATCTTCTTTTTGTCGTTTTCGATCCATACTAGTTCACGGATGTTCATGCGCTCGCTCGTCTCCGAAACGGAATCCCCCGTCGGCCTTCTCCTCTTCGACGAACCGAGTGCCTCGCTCGATCCGCGCGCAGAGCACGGTACGTCACGCCTATCCCCACCACTTCGCTCATTGGTTCGCTCACCCCTTCCGCCCCCAGATTTGTTCGAGAGACTGCGCGCACTACGGGGAAACAAGACCATGGTTTTCTCCTCGCACAGGTTTGGAAACTTGACGCGCCATGCGGATCTCATACTGTGCGTTCCTTCTCTCCTTCTCGTTCGCTCTTCCGCGTGGGTGCGACTGACTGATCGTTCCTCTCCCATTCGATCCGCAGGTACATGGACGATGCCGGGATTCAGGAAGCGGGTACGCACGAAGCGTTGTTAGCCCAGGACGGCGAGTACGCACGGATATGGAAGTTGCAAGCCGAAGCGTTTCTATAGCCGTTCGTGAAACTGTTTGAATGGCGCACTGTTGGACCTCGCTGGAACTCGGGATTCGGGACTGTTGGGGCTGCAAACGTGGTGCATGTTAGGAGAGAATCGACACGTCAACGATTGGTTTCATGGATCGTGTGTATCAGAGATATACATCGGGTGAACGAGGTGTCCTTGGTTTCTTTCGTTTGATCAGAAGCAAAGTGGAGACGGTCGAGTGAGATCTAGTAGTCTTCCTCGCTAGGCAGCCCAGTTGAACATCCTGAAAAGCACATAGATCATTCACGTTCGTCACGTTGCAGTCGAGCTCACCCCGACCCTCCGTCTGGCAATGGCCAACTCGGCAGCACCCCATAATGACCCCTTGATGAATGGTTATTCCGAATTCGTGATGTCTTGGTTTCAGCGGATCGCTCCATGTGTTACTCCGAGATCACGCCTTCCCTGGAGGGTCGGAATGTGATGGAAAAGGTGTAACCCTCAAACTTAACGGAGCCTGAATTTGAAACGTGTGGTTTGAGACTTTGAACTGTATTGGGGGATAAAGTGCATATTCCTTTTTCGCGCCCCAGACCCCTGAGGCAGCTTCGAATGCTCGGCTAACGGCTCTCAGTTTCTCCGGCGACCATGACTGAATATTCCTGTTCCTCTGAATCATCTTTTAACTTTACTTACCGTACCTTTTCCCCCCAGTTATCGCCACACTCTGTCCACCATGACTCCCGATCTTTTGTACATCTTGCAAACTCTTCGACAAAACGACTACGCATCCAGTAAGCCCCAGCCGTAGTCGCGGTCCTTGGTTATTCTCACCTCGGAGTCAACACAGTTGTCATGGTCACTATCGTTGGCTATCATTATAGTTAAGTGATGCATTTTTTTGCGGCACGCAAATTTTCACATCGGAATGACATTTGCACTGTCACTTGATCGCTAGCAGTCCTCACCTTTGACAAAGAGGTATCTGCGTTGTTTTCTCCACCTCTTGTCTCGTAGCTAACAGTCTGCAAAGATAGAGTATATTTGGGTTGGTTATTGAAAGTTTTCGTGCAGTCATATATCCAATCTGATCATGTTACAACAGCGCAGGCCCTGGACCTGGATCTCGACGATATTCGTTGTTGTATGTAGAAAGCCTTGCAGAGTCCGGTTTTATGTATGCTCTAAACTGATTGCTCCAACAGGTCCGTTATTTTGGTCTTTGTGCCACTTTGTGGGTTTATCCCCACCACGATACATTACGTATAACACGATTAACACTGAATTCATGAGGAAGCTTCGGTTCGCTCTGTATGTTCGAGAATGCAAGTTGACGCCGATTACACTGACAAACACCTCAAGACATCAGTAGCTTTGTTCCCGACCTTGTGACGGTTAGTTTTTCTACTGTGCACAGTCCGATCAGTTGCTAACAACAATTCCCCGTTGTGATAGTAGATGTACTCATTTGTGTTCTTCTGTAAATCCACCATCACTAATGGTTTCATAGGTGTAAGCAGACTTGTCTACAGCCTTTTGTGATCCTTGAATGAGACATGCATATCCTCAAGGCACTATAACGTTTCTTATATGTACTTGCGCAACTTTGGTGTTCTTGGCTGCTGCAGATCGTAAGTCGTCGTGCTTTCTAACCCATCTCTCTCCATCTTGACGTCAATTACAGTCTTGATGCTTCTGCGTGTTTATGCAATGTGGGGTCAATCTAGGTTGATCCTTGGTGTCCTCCTCTTGGTCTACATACCTACAGTCATTGTTCGATTCCTCAATGTGGGCGTGTTTGTCGATGCTGGTACCTATTACACCGGTACGCCTTGCGATTAAATCATGAGTACCATCCTAAATAGATGATGCTCTTCTTCTCCTGCGACTGTTTCCTTCAGTTACAGACATCCAAGGGCACAACTTCTCATCTTGCGTTCACACATTCAATGCAGTCACCTTGGGGTTTGCTATCGCTTTCAGCTGCATTCTAGGTTTTCTGCTGTTCGTTCTCGCTATCATCCCTACGTTAACGGAGTTGCGTGCGATGTACATGGTGACAAAGCAATGGCAGCTCAACCGGTACATGAAGCTGCTTGTGAGGGAGGGCATTATTTATTTCTTCGTGTAGGTCTTTCTTATTCTCCTCGTTTCTTTTCAAGTATTCCTCCTCATTCATCTTCCCCTTCCACCTCGTTATGCTACCAAACTGTCCCGCACGAAAACGAGTCACTGACGATCTTTCCTTAAACAAGGACCTTAATCTATTATCTGACAAACGCGGCAGGCGCGACAGATTCGACTTCACCTACCTGGCAACTCATTCTGATCATAGCCGATGTCGTGATCATGTTTCCCATCATGCCTTTGTTTGTCTTGAACATTCGCGAAATGCATGTGCGTGACCTGCAGTGCCACTCGCAAGGCATCGACACTGCGTTTGGTCTTTCGTCACATTCAATCACAGTGTCTACGGTCGTGTTCGGAGAGGGTGAGAGGGGTTGGACGATGTCAGGGACGCAGGGAAACGAAGAGATACAACTCGAAGTGATCCAGGCTGGTGGGCGTTGGCCATGACGGCCAGGCCAATGGACATCCATGTGTGGCCAAGTCGGGCCTATCTGGTATAGAGCTCAGTGCAGCACGCGCGTGTATCACACACGAATGTCATTCATTATCCACAGTATCAAATACAAGGTGCTATCATGTCACACGTTTTGCGTCTCTCGGGCTAGCGTCATGGATTTTGAAGGAATCAATGGGGGTGAGCTGTACTGATCGTACAGGTGTGCCACGACGAGAGGCGGTCAGGGAGCAGTCACCCATGTCACCCTTCTGACCAGACCTCGGGTACGTGACTCGTAAACGCTCCTTTGCAAGCCCCGTCAAGCATCTCTACTTCTTTCGGAGTAGGGTATCGGTGGGAGAAGTCATCGCAAGCCGTGCGTCGTGCCAGTGTGCGGTGCGTCTTGTGCGACACGCGAGGTCGACGTCACTCTCTCTTGGTCGAGGAACTGAAAGCACCCCAAGGTACTCAACTCATGAACTTGACATCATACTACCATCATACACGATGATCTCAAGAGGATGTCGATTCAACGCAGTGACTCGGTATCAGATTCATCGCCGTCAGTCACGTATCTTGAACGAGATCGAGATCGCACGGCCGCGTAGACCGTTTGTTTCTCCCACTTGCAGGACGTAGGATGAAATTTTGTGGTGCGAGCAAGAGGGGGCGGATCAATGATCCCAGGAAGTATTCATATCTCTCCAGCTCGTTAGTTGCTGGTCGGTGTCGACGGTCTAGCTAACTTCATGAAGGATGGGAGCGTACTGGTTACATGTCGCGTAAATGTTTGTTATCTCGAGCCTCCAACGTCGATCGAGGTACGGTGAGAGTGAACCGGGTTGTCAATCTTGCCTGTTCGTCGGAATATCGGAATATATGGTCTTCATATTGGCTCGGAGGGAAAGGCATGACTCGAACGCGACGTGCAGTCACTGACTTGATCACACTGGCCTGCATGACATTGGGACGATCCGTTCTCACCAACTCAGCATTGTACTTGACATCAATCTCGGCGTTTCGCTGTGGCTTCCCATGCGGATGCTCGTGAGATAGTCTACACGTGGTGAACCCGGGATCTTGTCGTTGGGCGTCCAAAGGCATTGCTGGTGTCAACGAAGCGTATGCATGTGTGAGCGCAACTTCCATTCGAGCAGTGGAGACATGCAACTTTAATCGAGGAAGTTTACATGCTGTGCTCTGCGGCGTCCACCTGTTGGACATCTATATGAGCGAGCTCGAGAGTGCCCAGCATGTCCCATACATACGACGGGTATGTACCTACCTGGGATTCGTCTGCGAGTTGTGATGTCCCAGACGTTGTCGAGTTGTTCGATGTAGCGATAAGACGAGACGAGACGAGACGAGCGAAAAATCGACTCCATTGATGTCATGAAGATCTTCCCTGAACCTGAAGACTTGTTCGTACAAGCTCGAGCTCGCGCTCCTCAGCATCGTCGCCGTTGCAGCTACGCTGTCCATCGCATCTTCCGTCAACGTTGCTCGTGACAAGGAGGTCGCGGTCAAGTTTAGCTCTAACCCTTCGACGGAACCGCTCGACGAGTCCATCCCCCAGCGCCGTCAGTGAGTCTCCATGGTGTATTCATTGTGGGTTGTCTATCGTTCGTGAGTTTTCTGTAGTGGCCATCAAAACATGGGCTCGCGGAGGAGTGGGCAGTTTCTTGACAATGTTATCATCACGTGGACTGTGTGAGGTGACGGTGATCAAGGGCTTGATCAGGATTTGGGTCGGACACTGTAACCTCCACTTACCAACGATCTTTCTGAACGCTCACCTCATACTATTTGGTTACTCAGGAGTCATGTCGCTTTCGTTGTCGTCGATCCTATAGATACAGGTCGGAGGGCTTGCTTAGACTCAATGCTTGCAAGATACACTCCCCAACTTGGCTGAGTTTCGCTGGAACTCTCATGTCATCAACCATCGTGCCATCAACCCTTAATCCAACTGTTTCTCACTAGCCCTCAAGCGATAACGTTACACACCTGTTTTGTAGATATTGATCCACCACACAACCTCCCGAAGTGACCAAACGAAACAAAGTCACATCGTCGCTGACATCAAATGACAAAGAGCCCCTTGGGCGAGCCGAGTTACGAAAGCGCTCTACGCATTTCCCTTGACGTAAATGCGTTCTGAATCGTGTCTTTTAAATCGACCCTTCGACGTTGAAAACCCACCACCCACCTGAGCGAACCTCTCCTCAAAAGTAGCCCACTCATACCCCAAATTCGTCCGTATACACCATGTTGTTCAACAAGCTCGCGCTCGCGCTCCTCAGCATCGTCACCGTTGTAGCTGCGCTGCCCAGTCCATCCTCCCCCAATTCTGGCCCCGACACGAAGGTCGAGGTGAAGCGTGTCGACATCGACGCCGAAGAGCTCCCCTCCAACCGCCGTGGTTGTAATGGCTTCGGGGACGAGTGAGTCTGCATTGTGTACTGTGTATTGTCTACCGCTCATCAGTTTTCTGCAGCGGCCATCAAAACTTTGGTTGTTAAGTAGTGGGCAGTTTCTTGACACGGTTGGTCCCCAAGTGGGACCACAGAGCATGAAGTGATGGTGGTTAATTTGGGGCATGGTTGGAATTGGGTTTGGAGAGGATCTGGATGTTTCATTGCTGTAACAGCCAATTGCAGAATGTTGCAACACCTAATAGATTACTATAGCAATGCTCGAACATTGATGGAATCATTGTCCAGCTGCTCGGCGAGTCATCGGTTGTGTACTATACCTACCGAACCCCTTTGGTGTTTTTGAGTCGTCAACCCGAGAAGCGGCGTGAGCGCGAATTTGTTGGGCAGCATGGTATAGTACCAATCGTAGCGGTGCGTGGGCGCTGGTTCCTGGCCCCAGCGGCAGGATCAACACAAATATGTCAATGAATGAGTACGAACTGAATACTCACACCAATGATATTCACTCGAACCCAGCACTTACTAGAGTGTAGATTTCCACGTTCCCAACCGTTGAAAGGAAAGAGATACAATTCACATGGAAGCAGCCGCCGTCGTCGCTGCATGTCATTGCGGGCTTGTCATGGATCGTCATACAATATGCGTCATCTAAGTGTCGTCCTACAGAGGGCCGCTTGGTTACATAACATTGTCGCAGGGAAAGTGACACGTGGCAACTCGATCGTTTCGACTCGAACCGGGGCATAATATCTTAGACGAGTCAACGACTCGTACTTTCTGCTGGACATCATCGTGCTTACTACTTAACCTCGCCCGGTTCTCGGGAAGGTTGTGCTCTGATCCGGTACGCCATTCCCATGTCCTGCGTATCTGACTCGAAATTATGCAATCGCATCGAGCCATGCACACGGCGCATCACACCGAGCATTCTTCTGACGTGATTCGAACATCAGATGTTTTTCCCATTCAGTGCTCTGCAGCGAAGGTGACTGAGGTTACTCCGATGCCTCAACCCTCGCGTTTTCCATAGAAAAATCCCCCCAAGATCAGAAATTTTAGAAAACCCATGGAACATTTTTTGTTAGGTAGGGCTCATTGACGCCTCCTGATGGTCACCCTTCTGACGCGATTCGGTTTAGTGTTTTCTTCTTCGTACTTGTGTCTCTATAGTAGTTAGTGGTTGTACATTGACTCTCGAACATTTCTCCCAATTCTAACACTTTGCTGCAGAAAAAAAATCCCTTCTCGTTCCCTAGTGTGCTATGATCTGACACCTTGCTTTCCACGAGTCGCAATTCTGACGTGACTTGGCAAAGTTTTTTTCTCTCTAACTGACGTCCTTTTCTTTCAGCTTCTCCTGGTACAATATCTGACACCAGTCCTAATCGGATTCAAACATATCACATTCCAGAAAATATCAGAAAACCCTAGAAAATCAGAAAATCCACAATAGTCCATGGAACGATACATGCCCTAGCGCTCCTTCGACGACATTCACGCACACCCTTGCAAACGCGCTCCCTCGATTCGAACTTGCATGCTGCTCGGCCATCTCTTACCCTTCCCCTCCTCACCTCCCCGGATGCCCGTTGGCCCCCCCCGTCTTCGATCGGTTCCCGGCAGCGCGTTGGCCCCTCGAGCTCCGATGTTGGTCATTTGTACGTTTATAGGATCCGCCATGTGTGTATTGTTTCGTAGTACTTGTTGCACTAAAATCCTCCCACCTAACAAAATCATAATATGAGTGACATGTTCGTTGTAGCCTGAATCTCGAACTGAGAACAGAACATCTTCTCACAAACAACAACGACAAGTACTGAAAATAAACCACGGACACTCGACAGTTTCGGGCCGCGGGGGCCGCAGAACCCATCACTTACCTACGACTGATCGTCGTCAGCGTCACGTACATCGGACCGTGGTGGCAAAATTTCTTCAAACATCTCCCGCTCCTCTACTTCCCGTCTCCGAGAGACGCAACTTCGAGCCGACTACAATCACACGCTGGGAAAACGGCATTGCCGGCGCGCTCCATCTACTCGGCGTTGATAATTTGAAAACAAACCCCTTGCGAATTCTAATTACGACTCACAACGTTGGGAACAACAAGTATCTATTGCACACACGTCAAAGGTTTTGAATACAGTCCCACCCGATGAGGTCCTCGATTCTTCCCGAGCTTCCGAATTCCGAGTATTCCCGAATAAAAATCTAGACTCTGGATTCCGAATTCTGTGGAAGACCGGAAAGGAGGCGAGTCTGAGACGACCCACCAGGTCAGAGGATCAACCGGTTGTTCTCAAAAGAATCAAGATGCGGCTTCCCCTTTTACCGAGCTCTCTCGGTCGACACGTTCGAGAGTCAAGGGATGCGTATGGTGCCGCTTGCCGGCCCGGCCGGTAACAACCAGTCACTAGTCTACTAGTACCCTACGGTCCGTACCATTATAGCCGCCTCAGATAGTGGGATACAGAAAGCCCAAGGGGATCTTCTGAGAATGTATGTTTTAACTGTAAAAAAAAAGCCATTGAAAGGGGGCTCATCACCCTGTTTTTGAAGGATCGTCAGATCCAGTTCGATCGCGCCATATTATAATTAGCGAGAACAACCCCAACAGAAATAAAATATTCCCAATCATGCAGGAGGGTGTCTGATTTTATCACATCGTACTTATTGTATACACATAACAGCACATCATCAAGCAACAAAGAAAAATATAAGCTGAAGGAGACATAAAGAGGGGTCTAACGCTATACTGCTGGTAGAGCGAAAACATTGAGATGAGCACGATGGTACACATGAACGAGGGAGGATAAAAGGAATAAACAAGACAGGATAAACAACCCTCTTCCCCCTAAAAGCCGACGATGACTACGAACTCGGATGCTCGGATTGCAATTGTTGTGTCGATAGCTGTGACTGCATCTTAAACTTTTCAAACAACTGATGCACGCCCTCGGGCTCTAGAACCATCTTTGTCCCGTCGCACCGAGCCTTCTTTGTAAACTCGGAACACAATTCGTTGATATCGACATCCTGTCATCGGACACATTGAGACAAACGGCCCAACATATGACGTCGAACAAACAAGACACGTACCTTGAAATGAGGGTTCTGCATGATGCACCTCCACGCTTTGAGAACCTCGACGTTTTCTGGGCTTTCCTGTGTCCGCGGGAAATTCGAGCCTTGACAGGAGACCACGTCCCCCGTGGACAAGTCAGACATCTTACGGAGTGACGAGTTGGGGAGGTCAGTAAATGGTGATGGACCCTCTGCAGCAATGCGCTTTGCAACATCGGAGCGACTCAGGATGATGGGATGACATTCTGTGGCGTTGGCGCTGGTAGGCGTGGACTCGGACGCAGACGGGGGACTCTCTCCAGGTTGTGATAGATTCGTCCAGCTGAATGGACTTTGGGAAGTCGACGTACTCGGTGATGAATTAGTCGAGTTCGAGGGCGGTGACGACATGGGTTTCTGAGACGCAGAGGAAGGTTTCACACCGTTGGCATGTGTTACAGGTGACATCGACGTGCTGTCCAACAATGCGTTGAAATCAAGAGCACTGCCTTGGCTGCCCATGAAATTTCCCCCAAATAACTCGTCGAGACTATGATTTTGGTGTAAAAAATCGCTATGTCCGTTATTTTGAGGGAATGATGTGGACTGGGCTGTTGAAGTCCATGAATTGGTGGGTGGGGAAAAGTTGGAGGTGAAATGGTCAAAGGAATTAGCAGTAGCAGGGGATGTGGTATTGGACGATGCTGATGGTGATTCGTCGATAAAGGACATGAAAAGAGGGTTGTTGGCGATAGTCTTGTATGACTGTGGTAAAGCATATTGACCAAAAGGGGACGGGGTAGGCTCTGTTTGCATGGGCACTTCTGAAGGCTCGTCAAGCACACTGAGCATGGATGGGTCAAAGGTGGTGAGTGCATTCCAGTCGATGTCTGTACCAAACGCGGAAGACTTTGAAGGGGTCTGAGATGGAGCGGACGGGGGAGGGAAAGAAGAAGGCGTGCCAAAGAAGCTGAAAGGGGCGGGCTGCACGGTCGAGTTCGGAGTTGGTGCGGGCATTGGCGCTGGCGCTGGCTTTGGTACGGAAAACGTGAACTGGGCCTGCTTCAACGCAAGGTTTTCCTGCTGAAGACGAGA
This sequence comes from Boletus rufocinnamomeus, assembly GCA_038092675.1. Taxonomy (NCBI): domain Eukaryota; kingdom Fungi; phylum Basidiomycota; class Agaricomycetes; order Boletales; family Boletaceae; genus Boletus; species Boletus rufocinnamomeus. Next base: position 15,554 of record JBBPQV010000573.1, read on the forward strand.
TAGGAGATCGCGCAAATTTGTGTTTTCGGTCTCGGTCGCTTCGTTTTTTGCTTCAAGTGCGGCCACCTTGTCTTCCAACTGGGAGAGATGAGGCGACTGAGACAGGGGCAGTGCATGTTGGACTTACATCCTTGACATGTTTCTCCTTGCGCTCTCGAAATGCACGCTGGGCGGCTCTGTTCTGTTCCTTGCGCTTCATCAGACGAGATTCGTCTTGCTGTGGCAACGATAAGCGGCATGGGCGGGGTCAGTGGGACGGACTGACCTGAGAGTTACCGGTCGATTTGCGTCTCGACGGTTGCGGCTTTTTAGCGGGATTTGAGTCGTCAGCTGATGGTGGGGGTGAGGAAGTAGAGATCGGCAGAGGGTGGGACGAACCAGTGTGTTGGTTCTTTGAACTTGGACCAGGCTCCATATCGTCGCTGCTGGCTTTGCGCTTCAAAGGGGCGTCTTCGGTATCGTTGGCGCGAACATGGAGGGACTGGCGCCTGGAAGTGGCATCGGTGTCGTCAGGTGGGCTGGGGCTGCTATCGTCAGAGGTGGGACTTTGTCGACGATCCTGTACGCTCTGAGGGTTGACGGTGTGATCGTTTGGGTCAGCGGGGGGGAACTGCTTGTGGAGGAAGGCAAGGAAGTCGTCGTCGGACGAGTGGGGGAACTGGGGGGGCGGTTGAGAGATGTCCCAGAGGGAGTTGAGAGAGGCGTAGTTCATGGTCGACTCCTGACTTTGTCGTCGATGTGATCGTCCGTGGTTCACTTGGACTGTCCCAAGCGCTGACAAAGCATAGCTATCACTTATCGTTTTATTTATTTAATTATTATCTCGGCCAGTGGGTGCGTACGTCGACGGCATGTCAGACACGCCACATTGTTGACTTGCCGAATCCGTCGGGTTCACAACCTTGCCGTTAATGACCAGTGCATCAGCCCTCCTACCCCCGCAGCCCTGAGATAACCCTCGCATTCACTCACGGTGTACTAACCATCGCCCGGACCCGAACCGTCGCTTGGCCTGACGTGTCCTGACTCCTGATTCGACTCATCCCGAGCTCGTCGCATCCTTCACCGCATCTATCCGGTCCGAGCCACTCCTATCCGACGGATCGCGGAATGTACTTGTCTCACCTCTCCTATCCACGCCAAGGTTGCCCCCATTTCATTCGCCAGATTATGACCCACCCCAAATCTCAGTAGAGTCAACTATAATACAATGTATTAATATATTAAAAAAGCTAAAGAAACGAGAGCGGCCTAGGAACAGCCTAGTGGGAGAAAGATGGATCCTTATATACCAAGTTATCATTCCACGGTAGAAATTATGTTCCTCCGAGGTGTTAGGAAGTGGTATCACTACAAAAAAAAATCAAAAACACCCATAGCCGATGGAAAGAAAAAAGACTCACATAGTACTCGATCTCCAACTGCACGGATCGTCGTCAATGACATCCCTCATCATGGGAAACAGTCACTCACAAATAGAAAGGCAACCTTCTGCGGCCAGAGAATGTGCAGCCCGACAGGGTTGTACAGCTGGGTATTCATCTCCTCGATCTTTCGTTTTAACCGTCGCATTTCCTGCAAGGATATTTCCTGTCTCAGATATCTCGCCACTCATCACATTCAATCGCTCACCTTTGTGTAATGCGACGGTATGACCAGAGTCGACAAGTGCAGGGTGACCACGGCCAAAAGGTTGTCCACGAACCCATGCTGTATGCTATGAGCTGATATCAAGATCTCGTTGATGTCATTGATCGTTTGGTGAAACTGAGTCGGTGTGATCTGCCAACGACAGTGAAACATGAGCGGCTCATCTTGCATATGTGAGCCTAGTAGCAACCTACCCGTCCCTCTAGTTCGAGGGGAAATACCGGGGTGAACTGAATCAGTTCCCCGCCCACATAATCCCGCTCGATGCGAACTATTTCGCGTGGATGGTGGACACCTAGTTGACCGACTGGAGAAGTGCCATACGACGAGTCAGGCGGCGGTGGTCCAAAATAATACGACGAATGTGGAATCAGCGGACGTCGACGACTACGAGAAGAAAAAGAAAGAAAGAAATCACAGCCAACATCAGTAGCAAAACGCCAACATCCAAACAGACACACCTCTTTTGCAACGTCCCAAACTTCTTCGAGTTGAGCGTCGAGTAATAGTCCGACGTATACGCCTCGTTGTTGTCCGTGGGCGGATCAGTCTCGTCCCAGGGTTGCGGCGATGGCCGTTTGAACTCGAGATGTAAATGTCGTGTGTTGCGCCCAGACGACCCAAACGTCCGCCCCCGCTCCTTCTCGTTCATCTCCAAGGACTGGTCGCCGCCATGTATGCTCTCCAGCGCGTGCACAGAACCCACATCCACAGAACCCACGCCCACATCCCCTTCCCCCTTCTCGCCTTCGCCCTCCTCCTGGTCCTGTGACCGCGCCTTGCCAGTATACCGCAACGGATGCCATACCTCCCCTATGTCCTCCTCCTGCACAACAAGTACCTCCTCCTTCCTCGACACATCCCCACCCCCTTCCTCACCTCCACCTCTCACACCCCTGCCCGTGCTCGTGCTCGTGTGCAGGTACGAAAGCGACATCACCTCAGTTCCTCCCCTCGGCGTCCTCATCTCCTCTACCCCCACATCAATGACGTCTTCCTCCAGTTTCGGTCGGTCCGCGCTCGATCGACAGTAAGCCTCGCCACTCGGTCGTTCTCCCGACCCCGACCCCGACCCCGACTCCTCCGCATCCACATCCGCCTGTGTCCACGACGTCG